>JAMKPZ010000749.1:0-85488 GCA_024699675.1 Amphibolis antarctica
TAGAATCACTTTTTACAACTTTAGGAGTGATTTTTTTTCATATGTGAATGCACCCTTAGTGTTTAGGTCTATGAGATTTATGAGTAGTTATTTATTGGCTATTTAGGGGAGGGGAGTGTTCTGTTCATGACTACTACAACACTTTATAGGCTTTATTAGACAAGCTTGAGGTGCATCAACCATTTTTGCTCATGATAGTGAAGTACTATAAGGAAGAACTAGTTGTCACCATCTTCCTTACAAATCTTAACCCTAATTTGGCCACTCAAATTCATAATTGCATTCTTGGGGTTAAGTCTTGCACATCTTGTAAGCTACACCCACTAGTATGACAAAGCAAGTCGCGTTGTTATCCCCAACCAATGGACATGGATGTTAAGGGTACGTTTGTTTGCACTACCAGAAGGAGAGTGTCAAGTGAGAAATGTGTCTGTCCTTTGCTCTCCTATAGGACACACGTCATTGTGGAGTTGGGTTGATGTCAGTCCCCATCAAAGTTTTTCTTCAACATGTATCTACAATAGCGTAAGTTTACTGTAGCTTCTGTTATTGTGTAATTTGAAGGCGTTTGATAATTTTACCATGCAGCTTCAAAGTTTTACAATAATAGGAGCTTGGAATTGTGCTACCAAGCAAGCCTCAAGGAATGAAGCCTTACATGGTTGAAGACGGTCAAGTGGATGAAACCAAGCTTGATGTGAACACTATATATGGCAACATGCAAAATCATTTGTTTGATAGATGTTGGAAAAAGTTTAGATGACCTTCTTCAGCTAATTTTTCCTCCTTAGTGTTGCCTCCACATTAGATGCATCGCCTTCAAAGCGCACGGTTACCATCTATTATTTTGCTTCGAGTCACTCAAACCTTTAGTACCATAGCTACTCCAACCATCTCCTCAAGTATAAATGCCTCGTATGCTTGCTTCTCATAATTCCTGAATTATAAATTTTGATGTATCCACTCACAAGGGGTTCGCACCAACAGAATTGGGGGGAATTGTGTTGGAAGGAATTCAATTTCATCTAATTCAGGCATTTGTGCGGATCTTCTTCAATGGAATTCAATTCCTTTACAAAATTAAACGAAATTCATATAAAAAGGGGTCTAAAATTTAATTCTGACTTCTCCCTTATGAATTGAGTGGAATTCCTCTGCACCCCCCTCCCCCTCCTTCTTGTGAGAAATCCCATAACCCTCATGTCTCACAAAAAGTCTATTCTATGAATAGTTAAATTTTAAAATACATTGACTTTTTACTATTTTTAAATAAAAATATATTTAATTTTATTCAATTCTGACATATACACAAACACTGAAATTTCAAATTCTATTTAATTCTACAAAATATACAAACACTTGTGTACTGAATTCAATTCCACCTAACTCAATTCTAACTAGGAAATAAATTCTTGACATTTCATTTTCATTTAATTCTACATAAACAAACAGACCCCACATGTCAAATATCAAAAACCCTTTTCTCCCCACCTATTGAAGTTATCTAACATTCATTTTGTCACACTTGCTGATATATGAAGTTGTATAATCTCTAGTGGAGGCTTAATTCATAACACTTCATATCCTCCACTTAAAAAGTTCTTCAAGTCCTTGACTTTCTTATTACTTTTTTGCCCATCAATTGCATTACTAAACAACTCTTCTCTTCTGTTATGTTTCTTTTTCTTTTCATTGTACCTTTCAGGATTTGTATGCAAAGAAGAGCATTGGTTTTAGGCTATGACTATGGACAAGGTGTTTACATACTGGCCAAACATGATATCACTCATGGACTTGCTTTGATTGCAAATTCTGGTGAATCTTCTCTTTTGTGGCATCAAAAGCTTCAAAGAGGCTATTCCTTGGATTTCTATAAGCTCTATTAGATGTGAGTTGTGTCAATTAAGTAAGTAGTTTAGAACTTCCTTAAAAAGTCATGATTTGTCTTTTAGTGAGAATTTATTAAAGTTGGTTTATTGTGATATTTGGGGACCAACTCTTGTTTTGTGTATTTTTAGTTTTCATTAGTATATTGTCTTTATTCACAATTTTTCCATATTTTACTAGGTCTATTTGTTAAAAAGAACATCAATGTATCTTTGATGTAATTCAAAAACATTTTCAATGAAATAATAAATCAATTTGCTATTACTCCTAAAATCATTAATACTAATAATGTCTTAAAATTTGTTCAGAATAACATTAAACTTTCATTTGAAAACCGTAGGATTATTCATTGAATCACTTGCCCTCACACATTTCAACAAAATGGAATTATTGAGCAAAAGCGTCGTTATGTCTTAGACGTTGTTGAAACCCTTATAATTAAGATGTAAGTTACAAAATATTTACACTCTAACACTATTCTTACTACTTCTTACCTTATCAACTATACGTCATTCTCTATTTTAGGGTAAGAAATCTCATTTCGTCGCTTGTGTCCTCAACAAGATTTGTCTTCTCTTCCTCTGGCAATGTTACATTTGTCAAAGACTTAACTCTAGGTCTAAATAAACTTGCTCCGCTCCAAGTCTCAATAAACTTGTTCTACATTCAATCAAATGTGTCTTTGTCTTTTACCATCGAATTCAAAAAAGTTACCATTACTATCATCTTCTCTTGCACATCAATGTTTATCTTGGTCGATGTTAATTTTTTTCGGAGAATGCACCTTTGGTAGTTTTGAGTCTTTATCAAGTACTAATTTTCAACCACAACCTCTCTATATTGACCTTGGGGTGCATTTGTTTGAGCTTTAGAACATAATTTCCAGTTCCTACAGTACTGTAGCAACGTCATTAAAAAGCAGTACTTGAAAGAATAAGCGACAATTCAAGAGTTGCGTTTATTTATTGGACTAGTAATTTTAATGTTAAAAATATTTAAGTACAAATGAATTACATCAACAAATACATATCAATCTCACAAGAATTTTCAAAAGTTATAATGAAATTCTTTTAATTTTAAAAATTATAATATATTGAACCAAAATTACACTACGACAAATATTCCTAATTCAATCATAGAAAAATTTTAATAACTAAATTTTTCATAAATAAATTTTCAAATTGTGAAAAAATTAACGTACATTTACAAAAATAACTAAACAAAAAAGAAAAATCAAAATCTGAAATTTTTTGAAAAATAAAGAGGAAAAATGAAAAACTAAAAAATCAAAAATTCCAAAAGAAAAATAGAAAACCAAAATCTCTAAAATTACCTACGAAATTAACATACGTTGAGGGTAGTCATGTCTTTTAAGCTTCAAGGAGCTGTAGATGAGCAACTCCTCTGCTAAGTAAGAAATCAACTACGTTAGAATTAGTGGTTTAGAATCCTAAAGTTATCATATTAATCAAAAAAGATGTATTTATTTGCATAACTCCAAAAAAAACTTCAATCTACTCTAGAAACTAGAAGCAGTTACAAACAAACGCACCCTTGATCTTGCTACTTGCAAGAAAAGAACTATCACTAATTGTGTTACTCAAATAGGCACGTCCATTACAAGTTTATTGGTGTCGGTAGTGGGTTATCACAACAAACTCTAAACCCTAAACCTTAAAATTCTAAATACCATATCAACCTTCTTACCAAATGCAAGTTTTACTACCTTAGAGCTTGATATACCCATTGCACAGTATAAAGGCAAACAAACCACTATTATCCATCTTATTTCTTATTTTCTCTTGTGACTCTTTTAACCCCACTTTTTGCCAATTTGCTCTTTTTCCTTGTCATTAGAATATATTTCTAGGAATTATGAAGAAGCACAAACCATTCCATAATGGAAGGTTATTATGGATGATGAAATGTAAGCATTGAATACTACAGGTAAATCAGTCCTAAAGATGCTTTAGGAGATGGGTATTCACCATCTAGTGTAAAGTTGATAATTCTATGAAGTGATACAAAGCCTTTTTAGTTGCTTGTGAGTTTCCACAAACTTAAATATGTTGTTAAGCATATAATGACTTTCTCTCTAATTACTCATCGCAACTTTATTTACCTTATACTATCAGTTGTAGTGAATAACTCTTGATCTCTTTGCTGGTTAGATGTTTGCAATGCTTTTTTACATGACAATCTTGAAGAAAAGATTTTCATTGAGCAACCCCTAAAAGATATATTACACAAAGAGAGAGAACACTGTATATTTACTTAGAAAAGCTATTTATGAACTCAAACAAAGCTTGCAAGTATGGTTTGATAAGTTCAACTTAATTACAATACAAGGATTCAAACAATGTTCAACTTATGGTTTGATCAATTATTTTTCAATAAAAAGAATTTAGTAAAATATGTTACACTAGTAGTACATGTAGATATTTTGTTGACAGGTAGTGATATGATAAGCACTAGGCACAACATTTTGTTACTAAAGTATGGGAAAATTGAGATATTAATTACTTGGGTATTGAATCTGCATGTTCAAGAGATTTTCACATGATGGTGAAAGTGTGAAGACTGGTGATGCAGGCATATATTGATGACTGGAAGATTCAAACTGCTAAACAATAATAAAAATAAATAAGTAGCTATTGTTGGAATGTGTGGGAGCAGAGAAATAGGGCATTGTGTACATTAAACATTTATTAGAGCACTACCAAAGAGCACATATATCTATCTGTACATTGTGGACAAACTACACATTTCTTCAGCCCATAATTACCTTAAATAAGTTTTCAGGCCAAGGCCTTCAGTGAATGACAAACCTGTCTTCTGTCTTCACAACGAGGTGGAAAAGGGTACCAAGTTGTTGAAGAGACAAAGCACAACAACATGGAAGTGGGTTTGGAAAGAACTGTGGTCACTTGATACTGGTTGTAGGTAGGTAACTGAACCTATCAAATTTGGGAGCTACTGTAACATCCATCATGTTTCCAGTAGGAAGCAGCTCAGCAATTGAAACTGCATCTCTGCAACCCCATTCAACTGCTTCCATTATGTCCATAGGAATCACTCCTAGACCGTCTTTTCCTTGCATTAACCTGTGGAATATGTGAAATCATGATAAAGAATTTTACATAGGAAGCAAAAATCATGGGTATTTGGAAAAGTGCACGAAATTTACAAATAGTGATCAGGCTGTATGGATTCAATCAGCAACCTCAGACTCGCTGTCTTTGCTGAATACCACCTTTCGTTGTGTTATTTTAACATTTAATGAGTGTCGTTCAAGTGAATCATTTCTTGTCCAATTTAGCATTTCTTCATTAAAGATTAGGGGTATGGTATAGTGTAAGGTAAAGATTGGGGTACAATGTAAAGTAAACAGTTAATAGACTAAAATATAAATGGTATAAAATATAGAAGGATTTTGATACATAACTAACAACCCAAATGGCATTTAGAGGAATATCTTTCTATATATTGCTTGACGAAGATATAAATCTGATTTTGAGCAACATACCTTAGATGACGGAGGTGGTAGCGACGACCGGCGGGTTGCTTTTGCAGGATTTGATAGTTGTCGGATCTCTTGAAGTTGGACTGCTATTTCCTGCAAGAGTTGCAACAGGAAGTTCTCCTTTTGTGTCTTTTCCACAGACAAGTTCAACCTTTTCCGGACTTGTTGGATGATCTTGAGCCTTTCCTTCAATCCTTCAACTTCACCTTCAAGCTTAGTTCTTTCACCATTAACCAAGGACATTGTGCTCCCACTTGAATCTAAAGATGATGCCACCATGGAATGTGCACTTGCTGAATCTGATCTATGTCTCTGAATGTTCTGATCTCCTGTTGCCCCACTTGCACTACCACGATTGCTCATACTTTCGATGTTTCTGATGTCATAACCATCAAGTGGAAGATTACCATCCTCAGACTTAGACATATCACCATTCGTTTGGGAAAGTTTTCTGTCATTGATGACATGCAGGTCAAGAGTTCTAAATTCAGGCACAACAGAACAAGAAGCATCAGTGCCCTTCTTGATCACATCATCATGTTGAGATCTGACTTCAACCTTGTTATGATTTCGTTCACTTCCTCCATCAGTTGGCAAAGGAGACCTATCATCAACCCCATGCTTGGGAGGCTTTTCAAGCTTGAACACATCAGGAACATCATTTCTTTTGGGAATCTGGCTTTGCACATCAGGTGCATACACATCGACAGACACAATTCCCTTCTCCTGGAACTCCATGTTGTCATCATCATTCACAGGCAGTTCAACATGAGTGTTGTCAAGACCTTCAGCACCCTTGAAACCATCATATGGTAAAGAACAAGAAGCTTTCGACAAATCTAGTGGCAGTATTTCTCTCCCTTCACCGCAACTGGTGTGATGGATATTATCACCGGTTCGACATTCTGCTGCTTCCTTCTCGATAGAATCGGAGAATTGTTGCAGCATCTTCAAAGGGTCACCTTTGAAATTCACCATCTCATGATCATCCTCATTCAACACGTGTTGGGAGCTGCCTTGGATGCCATCAGAAGTCATTGTCTGCTGAAGCATGTCGACCTCCTTCCGCAAAGCATGGAGCTCCCTCTCTTGCCTCACAATGATCTCCTTCAATATCTCCATCTCTTCCTCATCGTAGGTCGTCTTCTCTTCTGCCATCCTCTGGTACTGCCTGGCATTCATATCCATCATCGCCTTCTCCTTCTGCAACCGATCTATCATCGCCATGGCCCCGTCTGCAGCAGTGGCAGCGGAACTCCTCTCCTCCTCTAACTCAATATATAAAGCCGATCTCGCCGACTGCTCTGCTTCAAGTGCCCGCTCCAAAACCCGGATGGTCTCTGCATCACTTCTATCCAATCCCTGTGATTCCATCTTCTCCACACCCTTTCCTTTGCCAACTTCCCAATTCAGCAAACCATCGGAGTTGCAATCACTATCAAATCCAGACTTCCCCGTATCAACTGCATAAGAAAAACCGCCAAATCCAACCTGCTTATGCACCAAATCGAGTCACAAAGAACAGAAACCCCCCCACCCCCGCCCCCAAAATTTCGTCAAATCATCAGATATTTATGCCAAAATTGAATCGAAAAGCACACCTGAACGATGCCCGGATTGCACCAGATTCTGAGGCGAAAGAGATCGGCTCGGCTCCCGCCATTCCATCTGGGGAGGAGGAGGAGGAGGAGGAGGAGAAGAAGAAGAAGAAGAAGAAGGGCGGCAAGGAGAGAACCCATCAAACCCCAACGACCTCTCCGAATCACGGAGCAGAACCACATCGCCACCACGATCCTCCAACAAGCCCCCACCTTTGTCATCACCGCCGCCGCCGCCGAGTCGGCATCTCCTAAAGGGGAAGCGCGTGAGGGCGGAGGCCTGGACGGCTGCCACCCCCCGGGTCGGCGGTGGGTGCAGGAGGATCGTGTGGAAGTAGGGGCAGGGGAGGCGGAGTCCGAACAGGTGCAGGATGTTTCCGGCCACGAAGGCGATCGCCGAGCAGCAGAGGAGGAGGTAGGCGATCGCCAAGTCGACGAACGCCGCCACCAGCGTGGAAAGCGTCCACCTTGGCCCTTCCCTGCACCAATCATCCATCGCCGCCGGCGATCTCTGCTCCTCCGCTCTCCCCGCCTTTTTATATTTATTTCACGGAAATATAAATCAACATTTTAAATAACTAATTAATTAGCTAATTAACTAGTTAATTAATTAATTAATTACAAAAGTTTTCGTTAAATAGAGTACTGCCGCGTCATCCGACACATATGATTAGATTCGTAGTTGGCGGAAGAAGCATCCATTTTTGTCAACAAAAATTCCACGTATATATATATATATCTATATAAATTTAATAATTAATTAAGTATTCAATTTTAAAAAAAAATTAAAAAAATGCAAAGATAATATATAATAGATAGAAAGATGAGACATCCTTATGCACGAACTTTTTTTAAATTTTAAGAGTTAGAAAAAAATTAAAGTTAAAATTGACATCGTTAAAAAAATTATATATTAATAATAATGATAATTTTAGAAATTAAAAAAAACTACTCCGTAACCAAACCCTTTTAACTCTTAAAATCACTCCTAACATCATTCTAACGTATAAACTTTTATCACCTAAATTACTATACAATTTCAACTCTATTTACAAAACCAACTTCAACTACAACTTTTTCCAACTTCTATGCAATTTTATGAAATCAACTTTAACTTTAACTCTATTCAATTCTTGAAATTGACTGAAGTGTTCTCCAAATGCGCCCGTAGACACCTCTCATGTAAGAGTGAGGCCCACAAAAAATTCAGGTGGTAAACCTCACTCCTATCTGGAAGACATCCACAGCACATTTCACTTAAAAAAAAAAAAAAAAGAGGAGTTCAAAAGTTTCAAGCAATCAAAAGAGAGAGAACTAACAAAAGGTGGAGGACAAGATCCAGCAGAAGAAAACAAACAGCCAGAGAGAATGAGGAAGAAGCTTCTTCATCATCAAACCTGAAGGCATTTTTTGCACAAGCAAAATTGTCAAATCATCAGGAATTCTTGGAAAAATATTTGGCATGCTAAAATCAACCCAATCTTCAGAGAATTGTTTAGAAGCATGTTTGTTGATAATTGCTAATCGGATATACATCACATGAAACACCAAAATCCATGAATTATGTAAGCTGGTGTGGTAGATATGACAATGAAGATGCCAAGTAGCATGGAATATTCCAGTAAAAGAGGAGGATTTCACTGTATTTCAATAAAAAGGTTACAAAATCAAACTTTTTTAAAGCTAAATTATAAAAATAAGCTAATGTATGAATAACACATTTGATTTAACATTTTGAAGAGCACCAACCTTTTCATGCACAGAACAAATACCAGATGCCATTTAAAGGTCTCCAGATTCTTTGAGAACCAAAGGAATTTAAGAGAGGTTTCCTTGCATGCACTTAAAAAGACAATGAAAATTTCAAGACTTCAATTCCTTATCAATCAAGTAAAAAAAATTTCACATTTTAAGAATGATAAGATCGGACAGCAAAGTTTAGCCCAAAAGGAGAGATTTAAAGACAGAGAAAGCCACCAGCACATGACCCACAGAAGAAAGTGCTTTTATGAGTAACTTATGAGAGGTCCCGTCCTACTTGCATTTTATGCTCTTGTCAATCACCCCACCTGTCCATGAATTAAATCTGAAACATCTTATTCACAAAGCATGTTTTAATATAGTTTTATTGTGGTAATTTTGCCCCACAGATAAAGGAATAGGTTGACATAATCATGGAAGTTATTATGCCTCCCACCTGCAAGTGGGGCCTGAGTCAGTCCACCTAGACAACTATCAAAACATGTGGACACATCTATTTAAACTCCCACGGCCCTTCATTCTTTCATTGCTCATGACTAAAACCTGTGCCTGTGTAATTTGATCAATGCAAACTCCCAATGATGACAGCATGTTATGACACATGATAAAAGTAAAATGGCACATGTGCAAAGACAAGATGCATGGATTGATATAGCAACCAATATGTTGTCAGAAATATGTTCACAATTGGAATACATCTACAAAATAAATATATAAATAGATACCATATACAATAGCACAAAATGAAATCACTGACTTCTTCCTCTTTCTTTTAGCATTACATGAAAATCGACCCTGGCAGGAAGTATTCACTGAACCCTATCATTCAGCAGCATGAAGTTGAACCAACACTTTCTGTTGCACACAAATACTAAGAGAGGTTTGTGTCTTTACAAAATATGAAAAATTTAATTTATTATTTATTACAATTTATCACCATTTCCTATACCTTTTAAAGACACAAATTCTCATCATTACAGGCTTCCAATTTAACCGTACAAGGGGACTTCCAATGCTTCATCATCTTTCATTTCAGGAAGGCATTGGTTGTTTAAAGCAGCATACCTTTAAGTTTTTTAACATGGCATCACAATCTGAAATGAAAGGCCTGGCATGCTAAGCATATGGACAACAGTAAGCCAAATGTGTTATGTATCTGAGTCTCTGACAAGTCTTAATCAGCATGTATTGCCACGGATAATGAAAAGATATAAAGCTGTTGAAGCTGCCACAAGGTATGGGAACACCGTCCAGATGCCCTGCATGTACGAGTGCATTTCAGAAAGAAAAAACAAAAAAATCTATTAAAGATAAGTGAGGTGCTGGATGTTTGCATTACCACAGCTGTTGCAACACTGGCAAGGGCTACCATGGGATGCTCTCTCAACAAAAATCCAATTGCCATCTGAGTGGATAAAAGCATCAGCATGTTGTTTTGATAAAGAAGAGAATAATGGGTTTGCACTGTGCAGAAATATAAGGTAATGAGAACCGTTTTCTCTGTGAGTATGGGAAATTTGTCAAATTTCCAAGAAAGGTGTTCAAAAACGCAAATGAAAGTGATTCAACCAATATTTCAGCACTCGCACTCATCAACTGCATGAATCGTGTGTTCCTTAAGTATGAACACGCACACAAGTGATTACCTGAATTGTAAGTGTGATAAGACCACCACAGCAGACACCAGCAAAAAAGCAATCAGCAGATATACCCTGCACTATAAACAGCAAAATTAACCAACAGAAATGAAGCTTAATCATTAAACATGGATTCATTCCAGCACATTTGTAACACCACACATTCTCTAACACAGAATAATTCCTAATGGACGAAAATCATTTTATAAATAAAATGTTAATCCTATAATTGACCAACATTCATCATGCTAACACAAGGTACCGGAACAATTAAAAATAAAACAGATTTAATCATCCGTATCCTCATAAGATGAGTCAATGAACCCACTAGTGACACTAATGACAAGACTCGATCTCAGAACAATTGACATGACATCTGAAAAATAATGAATAGCAGCCACCCAGTACACCCTATTAAATAAAACAATGTTTCTATGAAGTACAGAACCACATTAGACATTAAAACACATAGGGTGTGTTTGTTTGTACCAGATCCTAGTTCCAAGGGCTATTTGTAATGGTTGCCATTATAATTTCTTAATGTTCCCACCTTAATAGAATTATCACCCTTGGCATTTCACGTGCCTTTCTAAAGAGGGCACGTGATTGGTAGGAGATGGGTGGAAGGGGAGGACACGGTAAAGGGAAAAGGGGGTGGAATTACGAACTGACCACCCTTTTCGTGCCCTAGGAAGTTTCCCTACAACCCACCTGGGAGGAAGGACGGCTGGGGAGTTGCTGCCAGCAAGGGAACGACCAGCAGAAAGGCCCAGCTAAGGTAAAATCTCTAATGCTGGTTGTGAGAGATTTCGTAAGGGTCTGGATCTGACTTGTAAAGGTCCTTTGAAGGGCATCAAGTGACACTAGAGTCAAACTCGTGCTGCCCGAGCGAAAAGGAGTTGAGCAGTCTTGTAGATAGGTTCCCTTACCTTGATCTGAATGTCAGCGTTTTATTCATGTAAATGAGGGATTTCAGCCTAGGTTTCCTTTTAAATCACTAAGTTAGGACCTCAAGTACAGAGGGATCCGACAGCAATGAACTAGATTAAGTGGGGTAAATGAAGAACTGTGGTTGGAAAGCCGACCGAAGGGCAGTTCTACCTCCCACACGTCAGGTCATGGAAGTTAGGAGCCCAACCTGCATTGGTTGACCCTAATGGGATTTAACCAACAGGTGTGCAGGAATAGATTTTTGGGCATGGTGGTGAGTGAACACCATCGCATTTCTTGAGTTTTCTGGAGGTCAGTACCTTGCAATGAAAATGTATGTAGCATAAATTCCTTTAAATGCTTATTCGATGTTGTATGGTATGCAAGCCGTTTTTTTTAACGTAATGCCAAATAAGATACGGTCAATGTGCTATTTTGCCTCCTATGTTTGCCTTATATAGGGTCGTCATTGCAAATGAAGCCGAGAACTACTAACAGATCTTGAAGGTGTTGATAGGAAGGAATTTGGGGACGATTTGGCAGAATGGTGTTCCTTTTTGCATTTGCGTTGAGCTGTGTCTATGTTATATTTTGTCAGGAGAATGAACAAGCCAATTCTCCACCACGAATTTGCTTTAATTCTCCTTGTGGGTGTTTTTAATGTGCATGTTTTGGTTGGTAGACCATGTATGATGTTTTCTATGTGCTAGACTTCTTTCAAACTGTTTTAAGGAAATGAAATAGAACTTTTGAAATTTTGTGGATGGTTTAGATGATGAGTTAAAATACAACAGAAATGTTTCCCAATTTTAAATCTTGTCAATCAGCCCATTCAGAAAATTTATTTCTGTGGGAATTGTACAACCAATTTATGCTATGGGCTGTTACACTATTAGAAGTGGTTCTTCAAAAAAATGAAACAAATGCACCAACTCTTGACACTGTAGTAGCTCCTTGGTATTGAAACACTAACTCCTCCACAATTCATTTTTTGTCTGATACAAGAGCTAGTTTCTCCAACTCCTCCCATATTTTCAAAGGAAAAGTTGCAAATGCCCTTCTGTTGCTCACTCACTGTTCCACCCCAAGAAAGAAGGGATGGGGAAGAAGAGAAGAAAAAAGAAGAAGAAGTAAATAAATAAATAAATATATAATAAAAACATACATATTCAAGAGTAAATTTTGAACTTTATAAAAGTTATTGTTTTGTCAAACAAACAAAACTCCTTCACTATAACTCCTTTCAAGCGTTTCTCCTTTAAAAAGTTACTATAGTACAACTCTAGAAACTAGAAACTGTATTCTAAAATTGAAAGAACCACACCCATAGTGTGTGATATACAAGTCCAAGTCCAACCAACTGCAAACCCATGACAATGTTGATTGGCACACACAACCTGACTTCAGCCCTAGAGGAGAAACTCACGAGACCAACAACCATGAGGCCAGCAAATAGACCACTGCCGCAGGGATTAACTCACATGACCAGAAAATAACCATCAACCACACTCTCACTGTTAGGTACCTGATGCTAAGCATGGTGATACAAGCCACAAGCAACATCTATGATGCATCAACACAGAACACTGCACTGCAATGGATCCCTCCCTTGCATGCAAGGAATCTAACTCAAGTCCAACACATTATCATGGACTCTTTGTTAAAGGGACTTAAACTTTATAATGACTAAAAGAGGGTGTTTGTACAGTTGGAAAGTAATTGAAAGAGAAGTAAGAAAATTGGAGGAATTCAAAGGAATAGAAAGTGAAGGAAAGGATTTTGGTGTTTGTGCCTCTATTAGAAAGTGATGGAATTTGAAATGTGAGTGTTTGCACAAGATCAAGAATTCAAAGGAAAGTAAAGGAATATAAATTAATATTTAACAGGTATCTTAACATGATTAACCACAACTTTAATACAAGTGATTAATCTCAAC
The DNA here is from genome assembly GCA_024699675.1 of Amphibolis antarctica. Classification (NCBI taxonomy): domain Eukaryota; kingdom Viridiplantae; phylum Streptophyta; class Magnoliopsida; order Alismatales; family Cymodoceaceae; genus Amphibolis; species Amphibolis antarctica. Next base: position 13,273 of record JAMKPZ010000749.1, read on the forward strand.
ATGAATGTCATTAACCTCTTAATGAAACTTCTATTATCATAAATTGAAACTTCGTAACTACCAATACATCACACAACATACCCAGCGAGCACTCTCTTCGACAACTAGCTTTAGCTCCTCTAAATTTAGGCACCCTTGCAAGACACCTCCCAGACCCCTAAACTGACAACCAACATTCAAGCAACTCTCTCCACAGCATTGCTACCACCAAGCCCTTCTCCTCTCACACTCACACACACACTACTCCACTTGCAACCTATGGAATTCTTACGCACACAACTCCTGCCTCCAAAAATGTGAACAACCCACCCCCACTAACAAGCCTTGAAACTCTCAAGGGTCTCTAGTGCAAGAATGACATGATAGGTGAGCATCTGGTGCAAGTTTCAAGAGGTCCAGAGTCAACTAGTTGAGGGAGGCCTCAAGTGTGAGATTCCATAGATTTCCATGGGAGAGGAATTTGCAAACATTTTTCCTTTTACTTTCTATCACTTTCCAAAGTGATTCCACCCAAAAAAGTGATAGAAAGTAACTCCACCCACTTACAATATGCATGTAAGGAATTTGTCTCAAGTCCCACATGTCACTATGGACTCTCTGTTAAAGGGACTCAAACCCCATAACGAACACCTTGAATCTACAGGGAATTATTCACTTTGGGCTCCCAAGACCCTACCTCACAACATAACTCCAGACCAGCCACCAATCCAAGATGACCAACACCATTGATAGGGTACAACTCAACTATACATAACCCACACATTGCTATGACTCAAAAACTACCCTGATATCTCCTTTGGCATCAACCAATAGTATGAGAGATTAATTTAACCAAAAATTAAGTATTTCTTTGCATACACAAGCTCAGTGTGTAATACCATTGATGGGATACAACTCAACTATACACAAGCCAAAGGATGCCCTCAAGATTACCCTAATGCCTTGCTTGGCATCAACCAATAAATTTGCAAGCTAAACATGCTTTCACCAACTCCAAGCATCCCACACCTCAACACAATAACCATAGTATGATAAAGTAATTTAACCAGAAAATTAAGTATTTCTTTGCATGCACAAGCTCAGTAAGTCACTAGCAATAAGTTTACCATGAAACCCACCTATCCATTTCAATCTTTAAGAGTTTATATGCAAACATAATCATTAATCATTTGGAAACGACCACAATCCAACATGATTTAACTAGGTTTTATTTTGGAGTCCTAAGAATTGTACCTCACATGCTCCCAAACTCTCAGATGATTAACCACTTCAACTTCTATAATCACAATTCACACCCCAAATCTTGCTATCCATCCTTGCTATAGCCTAACTCCACCTTCCTCTTTTCATCCATCTCTGAGAACCTTCTCCCTACTATAGGTATGCCTACCCAACACCCCCAACAAATAGTTGTACTTCCCTCAAACGCACTTCAAGCTCTACTAGAAAAGTTGTGGTCTTCCCTATCTACAACTACGATTGCTCTTGCATTGACCATGCCCTCTAGGGTAAGGAAAAGTGGAGTTTACAAGCAAAGCCCTCATCTCCCAATGAAAGCATCAATAAAAAGTTTGGGCCCAAGACTAGCCCAAAATAAAACCCACACCTACAACTCTCATTATTTTTTCTCTTGTGAAATTTGCATCTACATAAAATCATCAAAATTTTATCACAAAATAAATTCCAAAATTTTACTTACAAAATAATTTTCAAAAATTTTAATTACGAAAACTTTGAAGGTTTTACAATATTATTATATGTTTATTGTTACTGAAATATCATCTTGCTAAAGGTTAGGGTATTGAATTATTCAAGAATCATCTCTATTCAGAAATACTTGGAGAAATACTAGTAAAGGACAACTATTATAGTTTTAGAATTCATTGTACCTAGTCCAACAAACTTATCACTTTTGTAAAGAGCATGTATGGGTTGAAGATAGGCCATAGAAGATTAAAAATGATACTTGGCCTGAATCTTGTTGCCCTATTTTGGAATACAATCATGTGCAAGTTACGCCTTTGGTTGAGTTCCCATTTTTTATTGTAAGATGTAATTCATTTCAGTGTTAGAATATAGAAGAAAATAACATACTGCACTAAATATAGATAGACATGAGGCTAACATTAACATTAAGTGAAAGAACTAGTGGCACAATCTAAACAAATATAATGGATATAAAACCAAGAAACAGATGGCATTTAATAATACAAGTAGAGGATTCCTAACCCATGCACCAGCCATGAATGCAGTTGGATTTCTGATTCCAATTGAAAAACGTTCAACTGCATAACAAGAGAAAAAGGTGAAGATATATCTTACTGATATGCTGTAATTTTTTCCATAATGAAAGGATTCATGCAATCATACTAGACTGATCATCAGCTGCAAACATGAAGAATGAATGAAAGGGGGGGAAAAGTCATTAACACTGATATCATACAGTCTTACCAAAGCCAATCAGGTTACCATATTTCTGCACGAGTCTAGTGATGCTGACCACCTTGTCTTTACCAACACCAATCTACAAAGAGAAGTAAAAGGGGCATGTCTTAAAAATAATAAAAGAATCCCCTGCAAGCATCAATTGGTCTGAATGTATTGTTGCAACAATGACTTACAGGCTCTCGTAATTCAGCAACAGGATATGAAAACAAAAAGTGAATGAGACAAACCTACCCACCTTGGAACAAATATCTTCTGATGCTTTGGTCTGCCTGAAGAGTTTTCCAAGGTAAAATGGTACCATGTCACTGATACAAACACCCCTGGAAATGATTGACATTGTCATTAGCATCAAAAAATAAGTTTATCTCTGTAATTAAGATCATTTGTGCCTCATGCACAGGAAAATATTGAAGTTCAATGGTTATCATTGCATTTAAAATATGAGATTTTAATTAAATGTCAAAAAGATTCCACAAGGATCAAAATATTAAACCAAGCAAAATATGAATGTGCATATGATCAGACATTAGTACAGTACTTGAGAACAACTATCAATCCAAAACAAAACCAACTTAACCTGATCCAAATTACTATTCAATATAGTTATATGTTCGTGAATGAGTAAACCTAGCTAGTTTGCATCAAAATCTTCGTCTAGAAGTAATGTTGAATGAACATGCCATTCTTGCTCTCTAGATGGACCTGTAACAATGTTTTTCCATCAAGCCTCAAGCACAGTCAAGTCCTTTGGCATAAGCTAAAATGTAAGATTAATTATAATATGTTGAAGTTACCAGTATACCCAAATAACTGTGGAAATAATGTATGGAGCATTGCTTGAAAATGACTGGGAAAATGAACTCCAAGTTCCATCCAGATTGAGCTTTTGTGCTAAAGATATGCCAACCTATATAATATATATATATCGTGAGTCAAGCTCTTCTGTGATGGTTTGGGAACCATAAAATACAACTCCAAAAATGAATAGTTAGACAACCTTAAACAAACAGAATTTGCAAGCATGACACTTAGAAACACATATGTGACGATTGCTGGATTAAATTGGTGCAACAAAGGATACCAGTACAGAGAACAGACCCAAACATTTAGTGCCTCTTCACTGATAAAAAGTCCAAATCCAGCAGCCATGAGCAACCAAAAGTAGACCCATCTGTAACACATTTTTCATCAATTATTGTCACGTGTATTTGGTATTCCACCCAAAGTTGGTGTCCCAATAAAAAATCACAATCTGAAAAGGTGTTCAGCAAGTAAATTATTATGCAGAGAAATTGGCATTTCCATCAAAAAATTAGTGGAAGTGATGCAGATATTAAAGTGCATACCCTGGAGTATACTCTGGAAGGAGAATGTTGTATCCAAATAATGTAAATGTGAAGCCAACAGCAGATGTTGGCATACCTGAATGAGACGGGCTCTCAACAATTATTGGAAATCTGGATGAGGAACCTGAATTTGGACACTCAAGGAGGCTGGATATGGCTGTTATCGTAGCAGCCATGCCTAGCAAAATCACCATTTTTGCCAGAAATGAAATCCCTCGACCATTCGATTGCATTTTTGTTTCACTGGGAATTCCAGTAGCATCGTTTTCATCAGGAGAAATACCAGGTGTTGAAGCCCTCGGAATTCCAGTGTCATCATCATGATGAAGCATCCTCGCACTGCCATTAAAATCAAAATTAGTCGTGCAGAACTAAAGTTAATCCAAATGTCAGCACCCTCAGGTCTATGATCTAAAGTTTCAAATATTGACTGCAACCAAATTCTTATACTTTATAATCTGAATATTAAAACATTTAACCAAGTAATTGCAACCCACTACACGTGTCAAACAAAATGCCACAAGGGAATACCATCTGAATACAGATAAATGTCGAAAGACTCTGCACAAACGTCTCTCCTGATGCTAATTTGGATCATTGGTTGGAAAAATGAAAGGTGACATGGCTAATACCCAATAGACACGTCACCATAAAACAACCTATACCTGGCCGCGCTGCAAGCACTGAACCTATCTGGCGACCGGCCCAACGACAAAAATATGCTTAACATTTACATAAGTCCCATCCTTTCATGACCACAATAGAATGACAAAACAAAATTTCTGTTTGCTCTTAAATAAGTCTCGTCCTTCCTAGGTATCATCCATTATCCAAAGAAATGGAGAACACCAAAATGAAATCCTAGTATATTCAACCCCCACAAAATGCAAGCTTCATCATTGTCTAAACAAGCTAAGGGACTACAACGAGTATTAGGCACCAACAAAGCAACCCACCTTCCACCACCTCAACCCTTTTTCCAAAATTCAATCCTTGTCCACATTCCCCAAGCTGTCACACCTCTCCAAAAAAAAAAAAACATCATCCCCACACAATAAACCAAGAACCAAACCAAAAAGATCTCATTTTCACATCCAACAAAACCAACAAGCACACTCACCTCATTCCACCAAGCAAACCACCGACCACCTTCGCACGTCTTCGGCAAAGAGCAGTGCGTGCGAAGTACGGCGCCTTCGGCTTGGCGCCCGACACCCACGATCGGAATGCGATTCCGCGGTACAGGACGAAGGGGGAGTGGGACACGGGAAGCGCAATGGGAACCATCCCAATACCTCCTCCGTTATCCTCCGCACGCACTCCGGCGAGCTCCGGTAGCGTCTTCCTCTGCTGATCGGAAACGACCGAACGGGCGGTGCGGGCAGGAGGGAAAGAGCGAGGGCACGCTTCCGCCGGCGAAATCTGTGAGCGCCGGAAGGTTAGGGTTTAGGATTGTTAGGGAAGGCTTTACGGCTGGGATTTTAAAAGCAATGTATATATATATATATATACACACGTGTGTGTCCATTCTCTAATGACATCTATAAAAAAAATTGATTTTATATCTATATTTGTGTAGATATTTATCATAATTATATTTTTCACTATATATCATAATATTTTATAATATCATTTATTAAACAGAATTTACATTTGTTTAGTATTCATTAGATGTGACAATTTTCAAAAAAAATTATTATCACAACTTTTAAAAAAATACTATCATTACACTAATATAGGGTTCACTGACCTTGTAGGTACCTACAGAAGTCATTTCTTTGAGTGCCTCATTTGGGCCGTTTGATCAAGATCAGACAATACACAAGCGAGCAAGCACGAGCAATAGTGCGAGCACGAGCGTGAGCGGCGACAACGGTGCAAGCAGATGACAACACAAGCGAGCAAGCAACATTGATTCACTACTAGGGAGAAGGGGAAAAAAGGGAAGAAGGGGAAGAAAGGGGTGAGCGATCGCCCATTCGTGCTCATCGTTGCCATCGCCCCCATGATCGCCATTGCCCTCGGCCACTCCATCACCCTCGCCCTCGCCCCCACAATCGCCATTGCCCTCGCCCTCGCCCACCTACTCGCCCTTACCCACCCGCTCACCCTTACCTGCCCACTCGTGATCGAACAGCCCAGATGAGGCACCCACAAAAATGACTTTTGTGGGTGCCTACATACTCCTTTTCCCATTAATATAATAAATATTATTCATTATTATATTACATATTTTATTTATTATTCAACACAATTCTTGTAAAAAAACTATCATTATATTATTATAATAAATACTATTCATTATTTTTTTACATATTTTATTCATTATTCATCACAACTTTCAAAAAACACTATCATCACTTTTTCATTGTAAATCGTGTAATTTCAAAAAAATCATAAAAGTCAACTCAACTTACAAAAATGCCCACCTAAACACATGCTTTAAGTATCCAAACTTAAATCATTTTTTGATTTTTGTTTTAAAAAAAATCTACAACATATAAATATATAATTATTGTGCACTCTTCTAAAAATTTTAATTTTAATTCTAAGGCTCTAAAAATTATGACCAAAATATTGATAGAAAGTTAAAAAAATACTAAATATGAAAAATAGCACAAACACCTCCAACAACGTAATCTTAGATGCCTAAACAACTAAAAATCACTTAGTGAGCAATGATGGGGGAGATGGAAGACAACGGTGCAAGCAATGGGAGGGACAGACGATAGTAATGTAAGCAACAAGTAGAAAAGATGTCAACAACATGAGCGATAGGTAGAAGGAATGATGATGGAACGAGCAACAAGTTGAGTGCTTGGTGCAGGGGTGAATGGCGCTAACATGTGGCGTAGAGAGGGTGGTGGTGCTGGAGGAGAGGAAGGGCATGGATCTCCAAGAAGTGGAGAGCGCAGAGAGGGAGGGTAGCACTACCATGATGCGACGGATTCCCCTCCCTGGAGGCTCTTCAACCTAGAGGACAAGGACTCCCTAGGTGCTTCCCCAACCTCCACTCCACGAGCTCATGGGGAGCTGTGTAACAATCAATATTGGACCACAACTTGGATCGACTTAGTTTATATTTAGAGTCCAATCCAATAGAAAGGGTATTTAAAGGTGTGTTTGTGCATATGGAATTCATCGAAAATGAATTGATGGGTCAATTCATTTTTTGAGCGAAATTCAAATGAGTGAAAATAAATTTAATGTAGAGGTGTTTGCACACCTCTTATAATTCAACGAAATTAGAAATTTTTGCAATTGGATGGAAGCGGACAATGAAACTCGAGTTAGCTGAATTCCAGACAATTCATAGCCTATGAACCTGAACTTCATTTTTATCATAAACTGAAGAGTGAACAGTATCAATGGAAATAAATTGAATTCAATTTCTTTGACACAAACAAGTGAGCCACGAGAATTGAATTCATTTCAATTCAATCCTCATGAATTTCTTGGGTACAAATGGGACCTAAATGAAATGTTAGGATTAAAGCTAGGTTTTTGGGTCTTGTTCTTGTTCTTGTTTGAGTTCTTATGAAGATTGCTAACCTTTGAAATGTAGCAAATTAACTATCTTCTTTACTATTGCAATACAAATCTTCTGTTACAAGTTGCTGCTTCACAAGGAGTATCAGGTAGAATGGGAGGTTAGCAGGTGTGGAGCACGACATAGGTTCTATGCAGTGTAGGGCACAAATGGCGGAGGTGGCCGAGCGAGCAATCTAGCACAAAGAACAGCCATTTGGAATACTCCCAATATGTAACAAAATATAAAAACCAATATTCCTAACAATGTCAAAGTTGTTGTGATAAAAACTACCATATATCAACTCCATAATCAAGATACCATATCACTCAATAAACTAATCAAATTATAGAACCACCAGCATCCTCAACTCTAATAGGGTTTGTGCTGACAGAATTAAGGGGAATTGAATTAGAGAGCATTCAATTTCATCTAATTTGAGTGTTTGCATGGATTTTCCTTGATAGAATTCAATTCTTTCATGGAATTCATTTAAAATGAAGGTTTCAAATTCAATTCTGACTTCCTTCCTTGTGAATTAAGCAGAATCTCTCTATTTGCCCCCTTCCATAAGACATTTTGTAGTTTTTTCATCTTTCAAAAATTTAATAGTTAAATTTTAAAATATATTGATTTTTTACTATTTTTAAAATAAAAAATAAATTCAATTTTATCCAATTCCATTATATGCATAAACACTAAAATTTCAAATTTTGTTCAATTCTACGAGGTGTATAAACACTTTTTCATTGAATTCAATTTCTTTCAATTTAATTCTAATTAGGAAATGAATTGTTTTCCGTTTAATTTTGTATGCACAAACGAATCGGACCCTATGCAACCATCACATAGTGACCTCAAATCATATAAACATAAAAATTCTTGAATTAAGGAAAATACATAACGATGATACAATTTTCTTACCATCCATAATTCATGCAATTATGGTGAAGAATAAAATGCCACATCAAAAAAAATACAAAACAGAGATGAGGGAGCATTGAAAGATGAGCACATGATACACAAATCTTCAATATGTAAAAAGTAGTGTTTTTACATGACAAAGTACAAGGCTACTAAGTAATGAACAACATAAGACTGTCAATTGTGCATTTTTTCCTAAGTAGGCTCATTTATGATCGAGAAGAATAGAATAATTTAACTCGATTATAGAATGTCCCATTGTAATTAAATATGTGCTATGGTTTGGAAACTTTCATTGAAGCATATCAAATTACAAACAATTACATATCAATAATTTTCTACAAATTGAAGGAAAACATGCACAACTACCGATATGTTCATTTTTGTTGAATAACATATACATTCCCTTGGTTTGTAATTGTCCGGATGAGTACTTCAGAGGGTATAACAATGAAAACATGAAGAGAATAGGTCTTTCTTTTTTTTATAAGAAAACATGAAGAGAATAGGTCCAGAGTAAGTAGGTGCCTACAAACCAAACAAAAATAGTACAAAAGGTGAGGGAGACTAAACCAAAACTATACTAAGGGAAAACTAAAACAAGCAACAAACACCATAGCCCAACACCCAATGGAACTTCCAGGCTCACCCGAAGTGACTTGACGGAACTTCTGAATTTATGGGGCAGAAGTTCTGAAGCCAAGCAACCCAAGTCCCAACAAAATTTCTAGGCACATCTGAAGACACCTAATAGAACTTTCGAACATTTGGGACAAAAGTTCCAATCAATTGAGACAGAATTTTCAAAGCCAAGTTCAGCTCTCGAAAAATGCATGAACCACCCGAAATTTCCAAAACTTGGACCCAGTCATGGAAGATTCATGGCCAACCCCCCAAAGTGCACCAAGCGAGCCACGAAACACTACGATTGTTGCATCAACCTCAAAAGCTAGGTATGCCCCAAGCATCAAGGAGTATCATGCTCCACAGCTCCCACGAATAGGTGGTTTTGGGCCAAACCTACAAGTCAACACCAAAGCCTTGATGTGTCGCACAATCTGCAACACGATTTCCTTCTCGTGAGACCTTGGAAAGGGAGTGAAAGTGGTCAACCAGCATTAGGAGCTCTTGCCACCAACCAATCTCGAGAACATGTGGACAATTCCCTCTTTGCACAACCTCGACTAAGTTCCGAGTATCAATCTCCACGATCACATTCCTATAGTTCATACCAATAGATAAACAAAGATCCATACTTGCCTGCAAGGCCAGCAGCTCCAAGTGTCCTAGATTGGAGGCATCCAACACACTAGTTGCCACCCACACTAGCTCCCCCATTGCATTCCTTAGAACCCAGCCTCCAGCAGCCTTATAACGACTAGAGAAAGCACCATCAATGTTGAGTTTTCAAAAGCTGCTCTCAGGCATCTTCCATAGAATCCATCGCCTACATTGCATGCCATCCACCTAGGCCTACATACCACTTTTCAAAGCAATAGAGATAGTAGAGAGAATTTTCTTACGAATGACGCCAAAATCTCATTGCTCCCCCGCCATGAATGTTACGTCCTCTCAGGTGAATCCCTTAATGGACAGCAAACACCATCCTTAGGCAAACTAAAGTAGAAAACATACTTCGAGTAAATGTCAAAAAAAAAAGAGAGGATAAAATGGAGTCGCCACCTTGTTTTGAAGGAAAAGACAAGGAAACTTGATGAAAGGAAGACTTTCATAGCAAAGACTGAAAATCCCAAATAAAAGAGTAAGAAATAAGTAAAGGGGGGTCTGTTATCCAAAAGACTAGATAAGAAGCTTTGGGTACTGGTGGGGAAGGGATTAGACACCCCCAGCCAGCCTGGATAAAACCCAACCTCTCAACGGCTTATAAAAGGACCATTGGGAATAGAAAATTGGGACTCGTCTTCGGCTTTCCGACCAAGGAGGAAGTTGGAAACCAGTGAGATCAATCAAGAGAAAAGTGAATAAATAAAACAAAGGGGAAGCGTGATTTGCATCATCCCCAAGCATTAGGCTAAATAAATAAGAAAATGCAAAAGGGGTCCCACCTTCAGGAATTAACATTTAGGGTTCCGGTGGATACTTCTGGAACTACCAGTCTTCAACTGGAGGGAGGCCGTGTAAAAACTCAGGACTGAGTTTGATCTTGAGGCACCTACTTAGGCCACGACGTGCAAATTGGCATCTTAAAGTGGCGTAAGGGAGAAAGAAAAGAAAACACGGGGGAATCTGCCAGATCCAGTGGACCTCCACTTGCACATTAAAAGAACAAAATGAAATTGTCCATATGGGTTAGTCGCATAATTAGACAAGGGATTGGCATGGGGGCGATAACCAGCCTCCTTGCTAGTCGGCAAATTGAAACAATACATCCAACGATTAGGTTCCATATTTCGCCCCACAATGCGCAGACCCGTACTTTTAAATCGATGCATGTGAAGGACTATGCGATTAAAGCCAAATCAAAAAGAAAGATATCTACAGCGACCTTGGGAACGTAAGAACAGCATGCATGGGTTTAAAGAAAGAGCGAGGCTTCACTCAAGTAAGGAAAATACTCTTGCCCTAAAGGAAACATAAAAGACAAATCCTTCCCCCTATCCTGAATAATGAACAAACAGGCAGGAAAGGAGGAGGGGATCCTAGGTAATCCCCAAGAGAAAAGAAAACCTCTTTAATCGAAGCCGACAACCAGAGAGGGCAGTATTACTTAAAGTAAGAGAGTCATATCCCCCTTCTCTGCTGATGGGAAAGGGGGAGAGGGAGACTAACCTATAGGAAGGTTGGTTCAGAGTCCAAGTTGGTGAGCCCTCGTGCGTAGACGGTTGACAGCAGATGAATGACGGAAGCCGAACAGAGAAGGTGCTCAATGTTGGGTGTTGGGGTGCTCGGACACTTGAGCGATCAACGTGAATTCAAGAGTTGAACCTCTCCCTAGTGGCAAGGGGAGGACTATTTATAGGCTAAAGTCGTGACGTTTCGCAAAGTTGGACCGTTAGGTGTTGGAAGGCCAAGTGTCACATGCGTTACGTTGGTTGGGTGACAATCAGACTCGTGACCCTTGGGATTATTGATTGATGCCGGCATTCTGGGCCGAAATTCCACCTTTCTGGCCAGAATTCCACCCTATTTACCGCAGAAGGTCAGCGTGCTGGCTTCGCTATAGTGGCCTTTAATGCTTTCTAAAAAAAATGACCGGTGTAATGGGGGCAGAATTCTGCTCTATTTATCGGCATTCTGTCACTCCTACCATGGAAATCTGAAGACCTGCGCTTGTATAGTCAACCACTAAGGGACTGACCTCGTGTAGTGAATTCCCAAGCATTCTTGAAATAATCGGCATGAAGGGCCAGAATTCTGCTCTATTCAGCGACATTCCGTCACTCCTACCGCAGAAATCTGAAGACCAGCACTCGGTTGGTTACTTGGAGATTAGTTTCGCACCTCTGGGGGTGTATCCAACAGCTGGCGGATCTGGACATCCACCGCATGGGCCAGAAGTCTGCCCATTAACTATCAGGCCTCCAGTCCCATCTTGCACTCAATCTCTTAATCGTACTACTTTTGGAAGGCATGTTAGAAGTGACGAGAGCCAACGCTTGTGCCGCTAGGGAATCACCAACGATGGCCACTTTAGGCTGAGTGACCGACTTGCTTAAATGGCTAAGTTGTAAATCTTTATTCTACAGTCGATCGTAACATTACAGCCTTTACTCTACAGTGGGCCATAACATTACGGCCTTTACTCTATGGTGGGTCGCGAAGCAAAAACGGAAATGTTGTAAGCAGTCGTTAGGAAAAATGGTACTTTCGTAAAAGTGAACTAGTGATGGTGGAGGTTCCATCTAAGAGATGGAACCATCGACCGAGCAGCAACCGTTCAGAGATTTGTCATACACGTGACGACACAAACAGAGCAAAATGATTAAGCGAGACTTGGGGTAGAAGGTTCAATGAAGTTTCTGCCTAAGAGGCCTGGCTTTCGGCAGATATTATCGGAAGACGGCCTGACCTTTCGGGGTGGGAAAGTTTGTCACTCCATAATGTAACATTATTTATCCAAATCGTGAGGCTGAATGATTGATCTTGATTCACCACGATACCTACTGCGTATTTCCCCAAGTATAGGGGGTCAACAATGATGACTTTACATTTCGCCTTCTAGCTTTCCCAAAGGATATTTGCCACTAGGAATTTTAAAACTTCCTATCACGTTGCTTGCCATTATATGTTAACAAAGCCAAAATCCATGAAGAGAATAGGTTAAAGTGACTTAATCCAATTTTTTCCACAAACCCTAACTGTTGGCCCTAATGTGACTTGCGAACGACGTCGATGGATGTACACGATGATCAAATTTGCCTAATTGACCCTCGATTTGCATACCAAAACAAGAGAAAGGGGGTTTTCACGTGTTTGAAAATAAGGGTTTTCGGTTAAAGGCTAAAATGAAATGGAATTGGGGATTGGTGAATAGTAACATTAGTGATGAAGGAGATAGCGAATCTGCAATCGACATGATAGATAAGGAGGATAGTCAACGCAACTATTTTGATGGAAAATCGAAGGGGAGAGATGTGGGAAGGTGTGGAAGTTGCCTATGTGCCTGCAAAGGTGAATGTCATCATTCAAGAAAGGTAGGTGTAGTATTAAATTAAATTATTATTTTAAAAAAATTTAAGTTAATATTTAATGAATTAAATATTTTAAAATAATATTTTACTGTAGAGATCTAAATTCATGTTCAGTAAATTATTATAAGAATTTAACGATGCATAGTAATTGGAGTCCAACTCCTTTTTACTAAACAAGGTCTAAAATTCCTCTCATTTTCCACAATTTCTTATTAAATCATGTCATTTCTATTTTCCATTTATTCCTGAATTTTTATCAATTCATTTCTCATTATTTCCATTTTGCATTATTTCTAAAAGTACAAACCCCTTTAGGTCCCATTTGTGCCAATGGAATTCCTAAGAAAGGAATTCAAGGGAAATAACTTTACCTTTGACCAATTTCATGATTTCCTTACCTCACATATTCCCTTTCATTTTCCTAATCGATCTTTCCCAACCTCATCCCCTTGTAAACATTGTAGAACCCTCGCCCACACACTCAAGCGACATCAGCAAAGATACTTGGACACACTGCCACCAGCAACCTGAATCGATCATTGGACAACCATCCTACTCACGTGTCCCTGCCCACACATGACCTGCTCCTGCGATTACTTGTGGTTTTCCCTTTTCTATGTGTGCAAGCTTTGTCTCACCGCTCACACCACTACATGTCTACCCCATCCTTGCATGCATACACTCCTCACACGTCTGCTTGAGTCTTGCCACTTGTTCTCTCTCTAGCCTTGCCTCCCCACACATCCGCCCACACTACCACTGTTGTTGCCTCACCTCTTCCAAGCAAACCCACTTGCATCATCACCACCCAAAGCCCTGCCCACGACCGCTCCACAACCAATCACCATTGTCATTGCCACTCAATCATTGGTCGGAAGGATAAGGTTTCCAGGGAAGAAGACGATGGGAAAAAGAAAAAATATAAATACAAAAAATAAAATAAAATAATAAGTAAATTCTTATTATTGTTATTAAGGGCCTGCTTATGCGTCATGGAAATTAAAGAAAAGGAAATTTTGGAAAAGGAAAGAGAAATTTAGGAAAAAGAAAATTTAAAGGGGTAGTTTGTGCACCTAATGGAAAATTCAAAAAATCCATATTTTCACTTTACTTGTTTGTGCACGTATAGGAAATTAAAGAAAATTTTCATATAAATTTCACCCACAGGGAAGTTGTTGGATAACATTATCAGTAAATCATAATTTCATAATCCTAAAAATTCATCTACAAGAAGAAAAAAATGAAACTATAAACATATGAACTAAACAACACTAGTTCAGTATGTGGGACCAAAATTTCCGTCGTTAGATGATGGAACTTCCATTGGACCGAAATTCAAAAAGAGGAGAAATTGAAATATCCACTGTGAGGCAACGGAATATCGGTGAACAAGAAGAAAATAAATCAAGTCCAATAAATTATCCTTTACAAGTCAACGAAATATTCGTTGAGCAAAAAAAATAAAAATTAAGTCCAAAGAAATATTCATTGCGAGGCAAAGGAATTTTCAGTGAACGAGAAAAGAATAAACTAAGTTCAATGGATTTTACTCTACGAGGTAGAGGAATTTTCGATAAACGAGGAAAAAGAATAAACTAAGTTTAGGAGATTATCCTTTGCAAGGTAGATAAATTGATTAGGATTTACCTTATGAGGCGACCTCGTAGAGGTGGTGGAAGGCAAGGGTTCCAGAGGTGCGACTGTGGCAAACGAGGGTTTCGAAGGTACGATTGCGGTAGATGAGGGTTCCAGACACGATGAAGGTGGATGTGGTGAAGGCAGATGAATGGTGAATGGGGACGAGCAGCAAACACAGACGAGTGGCGGATGCGACAAAGGTGGATGAATGGTGAACGAGGGCGAGCGGCAAATGCGGACGAGTGGTGGATGCAACGAAGGCAGACGAATAGCGAACGTAGACGAGCTGTGGTTGTGAGCGCAAGTGTGGAGTTTTTTCAGAATTGAGTGAAAATTTCAGAGGGGGGTGTCAACCCCTCATACTTGGAGATATGTAGTAGACATCGTGGTTAGTTTGGGCCAAACATTCGGCTCCTCACAAATTAGGTGGAGTATAAGTGTTGTACTCCCATGTGCCAGCCAAGGCACCACAGAAGTATGGGTTGGTTGTCGGTTATCTTGACCGAAATCTGACCTCCCAGGTAGAAGCCTCACCTCATTTTCTGCCTCACACGTAGCAACTAGGATTGGCCCCCGCTACCTGCGAGCACTCCCCAGGTGCGGGCGTGTTGGCGTTCGGTTGCATTTCATTAAGTTATTTGCGACCATCAACTTTGTTCGTTGTATCACTTCTCGCATAATGGACCTACTCCGTTGAGTCACCCCTCATGTAACAAACCTATTACTTATCTAACGATGCTGGTCAACTAGTAGTTCCGTCACATAGATGAAAATTCCGCTAGCATGAGATGTTTGTCGATGGAAGTTCTATTCCTTTAACGACACTTCTGTTTTTATTTAAGCCAGCTGTAGAGTAAAACCTGTAATGTTATGGCCAGTCATAGAGTAAAATCTGTAATATTACAGTCAGCTGTAAGGTAAAACACATAACGTTACAAGTTGGATTTTTCCTAGAGCAGATCTACTGTCTGCCGGTAGAAGGGGGGATTCGACCTAGATGGCGAATGCCCAACCCCTGTTGGTTGCCTCTGATGCACCTTTCAGAGGCATAAGTCCAATCTTGTTGGCCACATTTGATGCACCTTCTAAAGGCATAAGTCTAATCCCATTGGCCGCCTCTGATGCACCTTCTAGAGGCGTAAGTCCAATTCTCTGGCCACCTCTAATGCATCTTCCAGAGGCGTAAGTCCAATTCTCTGGTCGTCTCTGATACACTTTCCAGAGGCATAAATCTAATCCTACTGGTCGTCTCTGATGCACCTCCTAGAGGTGTAAGTCCAATCATTTTACCACTTTTGATGTACATTTTAGAAGTGTTATAGCTGAAACATCAAGTCCTAGAATAGACTAGTCATCTAAGGACAAGTGGGCAAACTTTTGGCCTAGACAGTGGATGTCTGGCCTTGCCAGTCACCCTTGATGCAACTTCCAGAGATGTAAGACCAGTCCCCCAAGCAATAGTCACTGCATAAGTGCAGGTCTTTGGCTTTCCATGGTAGAGATGACGGAATTCCAAACAAAATAGAGAAATTTCGACTCTTATGCCAGTAGCTTCTGAAGCGCTTAAGGACTCATTGCAACAAGTCAATGAGTGTTGGTTTTCCGTGATCAGGGTTGGCTAATCCGACGAAATTCCAGCTAGAATAGTGAAATTCTGGCCCAAAGTACCGACACTTCCTAACACAATTCCAGCAATGCGGCGAGCCCAACCATCACCCAATCATTGTAACGTGCGCGACACTTGGCCTTCCTACGCCCGTGGCTTAACTTCGTGAAACGTCATGACCTTGACTTATAAATAGACCCCCCCCCCCTCTTACCACCAGTGGGAGGTTCAACTCTTCGATCCCACTGTTGCTCAAGTGTCCAAATGTTTCAGCTCCCTTGATGGCGACTACTCATTCGTTCAGTTATTAACCTTCATCGACAGTTGATAGTCCATGCAAGAGAGCTCATCGGCGATGACTCTAGCTCAACCTTCTTACAGGTTAGTTGTCCTTTCCCCCCTTCCTGGGAAGGGGGGAGACGAGTCTTTTTGCTGATAACTGATCCCCTTGGTTGTCCATGTCTTCGACCAAAGGAAGTCCATTCCTCCCTCGAGGATCATCCTCGGTCCCCTTTCTTCCTATTTCATTTGTACACCACCTATAACAAGGTAGAAATTATTATCAACTTTTACTTGAATGAGGATGTTTTCCTTGCTTGACCTAACATCCAATTTGCCCAAGCAAAATGTCACCCTTATTTCCTTACTTTGCATGTTGTTTTGTGTTTTCAAGGTTACTTGTGAGTTTTCCTCTTCCTCAAGCCTACTTTGTTTTATCTATTTTATATGCCTATCGGCTTGGACATACGAGTTTGTGCTTTGCAGGGTGAAGTACGAAACCTGACCTTTGGTAGTATGAGTTCTGTCAGGTTGATTGACAAACAAGCCGATTGTCGCCCCTATGCCCAGCATCTCGAGCAACTCTCCCTGTTATGGCCTAGGCATACAAGTTGCACACTTAGCATTTTCTTTGAGGCAGAGTACGAAACCAGGCCTTCGACACCTTAGGTTCCAGCTCGGTGGCTAGCAGACGAGCCGGATATCAATATTACGTTCAACACCTTTGTTTACTAGTGTTGTTAAGAATGTAGGTGAATTTTTTGGGCTTGACATCTCATCGAAGTCTGCCAATTCTCCTTCTCTTTTATAGGGTATTTTGGACTTGGCATTCAGGAAGTCTACCACCACATTCGAGTTACTGGCTCAAAAGGCCAACATCTACCTTGATTTCTAGCTCAGAGAGTTGGATTTCTGCCTCGAAGGCCGGCTTTTAGTTCCACAAGTTAGGCAAAAGGGCTTGACATCTCAATGAAGGCGTCAAAAAGGGTTTGACATGTTAGGTTTCCTCGTACTTTGGCTCCTGAAACCCCTTTTGTCATTTGCTCGTGCACTCATCCTCTTTGACATGGTGGGATGGAGAAAGAGAAAGGAACAACACACACAACACAAGTTTTCAATGTGTACTTGCCTACTCCATGGAACAGTGGTGGGACTCTAGCTACTTCAGCTCATAAACTTTCGATGTGTACAAGTGCCAACTTACAAGTCTACAGCAGCTCCTCTCCTCTCACACACATGTAGCACACTCTTGGACAAGCGTCGTTTCTCTCTCTTCACAAACGCTATCGCCACTCTTCCTCACCAACAACACTGCTACCCTTCAAGGGTTACAACATGCTCTATTTATAGAGTAATACATTAAATCCTAAAAGTAGATTCAATCTTAGCCGTCGATCTAGAACCATCATCAACAGATCTGACATGGCTGCTCTTCAATCAGGTAGCCAGCTGGTCCTCTAGTCACTCATCGCCTCTACTGCTACTTGTAACTCTACAGCCTTAAGTCTATGGCTTGCCGTAACTTTACAGTATTTAGTTTACGGCTCACCGTTATAATTTATAGCTCGTCGTAATATTACGGACTTCGTGTCCACGCTTGTCCTTCACGAGCCACGTCCGATTCCATCACTTGGTTGCTGATCTCCCACTAGCTATTGGTCCTCTAACCGGACGTCTAGTTGGACATTTGGTTGGGCCTCCATGACCTCTTTTAGTCCTCAGCATTTCAACTTACTGTAGGTGCCAGCTTGCCACCTCTCGTCGACCAGCTACCACCTTCCAAGCCTAGTTGTCGCTTGCCTTTGCCTCCCACAAGTCAGGCTTCATAGTTTGTTACAACCGCAACGTCCTAGCCAGCTGCAGGTTCCAATTGCTACCTCTCATCTATCAGTTGCCGCTTGCCATGTCTAGCTGCTGCCTACCTTTGCCTCGAGTTAGACACCACACCACAAACCCCAGCAATCTCCCACTTGGAGACTGACCTAGCTTGTTGCCGTCTATCACCTACTTCCACCAGCTACTGCCTATTTGTCCATCTGGTTAGGCTCCACACACAAACCCCAACAATCTCCCACTTGGAGACTGACCCAGCTTGTTGCCGTCTGCTGCCTGCTTCCATCGACTGCCGCTTGACTGTCCATCTGGTCAAGCTCCACACACAAACCTCAATAATCTCTCACTTGGTGATTGACCCGGCTTGTCGTTCTTCATCTTGAGTTGTCCATCCAACTCTATGTTTTATAAGTTGACACACAACCTCTCACAGTGTTATTTCAGGCTAACACACAACCCTTGCAATATTTTTCTAGGCTAACACACAACCCCTCCTAGTGTTATTTCAGGCTAATACACAACTGTGTCATACCTTTCCTCAACCGGCACATCTTCCGATTGTCGCACCTGAGACTCCCAAGCGCTTGTAGTCTCCCTCTAAAATAGGCTTCCATCGTCGAGTGATGGATCTCTCCTTGATCTTCCCGTGACCGTTGCCGAGCCTCCTTGCATTGCTCTTGGCTCTCCACTCCATCCCATATCATGGACGAGTCCTGCCTGCAACGCCCCTTCGTTGGCTGACATTCCTCCTAGAACCTGCCATTGAGCTGACTCCCCCTCTGGTTGTCGGGTCCCTTAGATCGGCTACCACCTCCAACGTTTCGGAAGGTGATTCTCTCTTAGCAAGCCCTCCTTCCTTGAACTTCACGCCCTTACATGCTCTACTAAAGACTCTGTAGAGCGTCTCAATCTTCTGCCCTTGGCCATCGTCTTTGTCCCATTGGCTACCGCCCATCGACCCCCACCCAGGGCCACATGGTAACCCTCTTGATCCAACTGACTTATCGAGATCAAGTTTCTAGCTAAGTCAGGAACATATTGGATGTCGTCTAGCTCCCATTGACCTCTGTCGGTTAGGATCTTCATGGAACCCTCACCAAGCACGACTAGGTTCCTCCCGTCGACTAGGTGGACCTTTTTCTTCTAGGTTGTGATGTACTCACGCAACAACCCCTTCTTGTGGGTGGAATGGAAGGATGCGCCTGAGTCCAAGACCTAGGTGGAGGCCGAACACTCCGTACTGCAAAATAGGGCATTGTCCAATAGCTCCTAATCGACTACGTTGATCAATCCCTCTCTTTGTGCCTTCCCCTTGTTTGTCCTCGAGGCTTCACAACTTGTGCTCAAGTGGCCCTTCTGACTATAGTTCCAGCACTTGACATTCTTTAGATTCTGTTGTCTTGTTCCACCACCATCTCGGCCGTCTTAGCAATCGCCTCCATTCTTTTGGCTGTGTTGTTGGCTTTCGGCCCCGATGTGAAAGGCCCCTTTGGATGCTTCTTCCCCTACGTTGCTCCTCCGATGAACATCCTCATTCAAGATTAGATCTCAAACATCATCTAGTTGTAGCTTTTCGTGTCCCAAAGAACTACTAACTCCTGTTACATCTGCAAACCAGCTTTTTGGCAACGATTACAACAAAATCAGCGCCTTGATCTCCTTGACGAGGAGATCTCCATTGAGCCTAACTAAGAGATCAATGTATTGAACTCATTGATGTACATGGTAACAGGCTTTCCTTTGAGCATCTTCAAGTTGAATAGCCACCTCATTAAAAACACCTTATTCGATGCCAACGACCTCTCATACATGTTGGACAATGCTTTCATCATCTCAATCGTTGTCCTCTCCTTGATAACATTGAATGCAATGTTCTTTTTCAATAGCAACCTAATCACTCCTAATGTCTTCCTATCCAATTGCTCCCACTCTTTTTGGCTCATCTCCTTGGGTTTTTCAATTGCATCAAGGGTTCTCGTGTGAAAGTAGTCCTCAACCTGTACCTTCCATAACCTAAAATCTTTTCCATCGAATTTGTCCACCATGGACTTGCTCTCAGCTATGGCTCCCACTTCTTTCGAAATCTGTGTGCTTTTACCTGGCTATCGGTTTGTACAGCCAGTTGTTGCCCTTCTTGCCAGACGTCGCCTCCTCTAGACACCCTCCTGCACCTAGCGGCAAGGCCCCTTTGGATTCCACTCTCTTCAGCCGGATGCTGGCCTGCTCTGGATGGATGTCAGCTCTTTCGCTGCAGCTACACAAAGATGAACCTTCTCGAACCTACCCTTTGATACCAATTGTTAGGTTTCCCCGAGCTTTCGCTCTTGGAACCTCTTTTGTCATTTGCTCGTGCACTCATCCTCTCTAACGTGGTGGGATGTAGAAAGAGAATGGAACAATAGGCACAACACAAGTTTTACGTGATTCGGCAACTTGCCTACTCTACGGAATGATGGTGGGACTCAGCTATTTCAGCTCACAAGCTTTCGATGTATATAAGTGCCAACTTACAAGTCTGCGACAACTCCTCTCCTCTTACACACGCGCAACACACTCTTGGATGGGTGTCATTTCTCTCTCTTCACGAATGTCACCACTGCTCTTCCTCACCAACAACACCATTACCCTTTAAGGGTTACGGGTTACAACATGCTCTATTTATAGAGCAACACATTAAACTCTAAAAGGAGATTCAATTTTAGCTGTCGATCTAGAACCATCATCAACAGATCTGACGTGGTTACTCTTCAATCTGGTGGTCGGCTACCGCCTGTCATGCCTAGTTGCCACCTACCTCTGCCTTGAATCAGGTTCCACACCACAAACCCCAACAATCTCCCACTAGGAGATTGACTCCCTACAAAGATGTCACCGCGAAGCACACCACCTAAGTGATCAGACCTTCTGTCAATTTCCATCATCTTCCAACACTCCAAACTGGCTGCTAGCCCAGGCAATCGGAGGTAAGGCTTGCACATTTTTGCAAGACTTGGCATCTAGTAAGTCTACCTTTTTTGGGCTGATGGCTGGAACAATTGGCATCCACCCACATTTCTAGCTTAGATAGTTGGATTTTGCCTTTTAGACATCGGCTCAAGGTAGCCGACCTTCTTTCATTAACCTATTTAGTTTAGTTGTTCTATAGGTTAGCTCATAAGGGCTTCACATCTCCATAAAGATGTTACTGCGAAGCATGCCGCCTAAATGACCGGACCTTTCGTTGATTTCCATCGTCTTCTAGCACTCCAAGCCAGCTGCCGACTCAAGTAGCCCGAGGTAAGGCTTGCACATTTTTGCAAGACTTGGCATTTAGCAATTCCCCCTTTTTCGAGCTACTGGCTTAGACAGCTGGCATTTGCCATAATTTTCGGCTTAGACAGCTGAATTCCCATCTTGTAGCTGGCTTAAGGTAATCGATCTTTCCTTTATTGATTTGTTGTTCAGTTGTCCGATAGTTTAGCTTTTTACGTGCATGACATCCCACTGAAGCCTACCATTAAAGGCTTTTTGCCCCACTCGGATCCTGCAACTAGCCAGTTGAGATCCGATGCTGCAAAATGGGAGTGGACCTAACACTCCAGAAAAGCTCCTCTGGTAATCCCACTTTCCCTTCTGTAAGTTTAACTAACAGCCTTCTAGACTCTCCTTTGCAAGAGAATAGCGAAACCATTGCTTGTAAAGGCCTAACTCCCATTTGGGCTGGCGACTCAGATGGTCGGCATCTGCTCTGATTTTTGACTTAGACAATTGGATTCCCGCCTTGCAAGTTAGCTCAAGGCAGTCAGTCTTCCTTCATTAACCTACTTAGTTTAGTTGTTTTACAAATTAGGTTTTTAGGGCTTGGCATCCCATTGAAGATTGCCGCTTCAAACTTGACATCCCACCTAAGTCTGCCACTCCAACCAAATTTCACCTCCGACATAGCTAGATTCCACTCCTCTTGAGATTGACATCCTTAAAGTCTACCAATCTTTTCTTTTATTCTCCTGAGGAATTCTCTGGGAAGCAAAAATAGAATGCTTTGCACCTTTCCCATCGAGAGCCTCTTTCTAAAGGATCTAAGAATCTGTGCATGACACTCCCTCTTCAAGAATCCCATTTTAGGCTTGGTATCCCCAAAGTTCGTCAATCTTTACTCCTATCCTTTATTTGATTTTCTGGGAGATAGAGAAAAAATTCCTCTATACCTATCTCGTTGAGTTTATTTTCAGAAAGACCTAGGAAGTTGTAAATGATACTTTCCCTTCTGGTACCTATAAACATATTAGGTCATTTTTAGACCCCAGTTGTCGGTCTCCCTTCTTTGTCCTCCAACCTCACCTAGGGAGAGGTATTTTGTTGACCACTCATACTTGATGATATGCAATGGACATCACCGAAAATTTTTCAAAATTTTCTAAAATTTCCAGTATGCACAAATAGCTGAAAATCAAGAAAATTTTCCTAATTTTCAGTTTCCTAATTTACCATGTATGCACAAACTACTCCTAAACTTTCATTATTAAAATTAAAATTAAAATTTCATTATTAAAAATTAAATTTTTAATAAATTTCATTGTTGTAATATTTAAAAAGTTTAAATATTAGACTTTCCTGTTAATTCTCATGGCACACAAATACCTAAAATTTGAAATTTCACTCATTTCCTATATGCACACAAACAACTCTCATTTTTGCAATTTTCCATCAAATACTATTATTTTCATTTCCCATCTATTTCGCAATTTCCATCCTTTCATTTCTCGTCATTTCCAAATACACATTGAGTGGTGTTTGTGTTTTTAGAATTAATACGAAATCATGTGAAATTGTTAGAAATAATAATTAAAATTTTTGTCATTTCTCATTATTTCCCACTAATTATAAAATCACAAACACCTTATAAAAATGATGAGAAACAATAAGAAATGGAAATAGTGGGAATTCAATTCCCATCATAGAGGTGTTTATGCACTTTTTTTTTCCTGTGAATTTTTTTTCCTACTCCAACCTTAAGAAAGGATAGGAAAAAACACGCTCACACTCGCTTGCCCTTTCGCACCCCCTCATTACACATGCCTGTACTCTTAGCTCATTGCTTGCACTTAATCTAAGGAGCAACTACAGTGACTAAAAAAGTGTATGTTTGTTTGTACAACTCTTAGGTTACATTTGGTAAGAACTTTTTCAACTTTGGGAATAAGGAAAAAAGTGTTTTTTTGAAACAAATAGATAATGACTGTTTCAATCTTTTTACTACTTAATAAGACAGGTGATGTTAGAAAATATGAAAAAATTGCATTGAGAATTGTATTTTTAACATTGGAATTGAATTTTTTAATATTAATGTGATTAAATGTCACGATGAGAAAATATAAAAAAATTATATTAGAAAATGCTTACATCATTATGACATTAAAAGTGATTTTTGGTTACGACTTATAATGTTTTAAAACTAAGTTATATGCTCTTGAAACTAAGGGTATGTTCACAGTTAGTTTTTTTCTACTTCTAAAATCATTCATAATATCATTATTATTACACATATTTCAATGTATAAATTTTTATCAGACTTTGTTTATTTACGGGGCAATCATTATGTACCTCAAATTTTCACTATGCATAATAATGTTCTATAGTAATATTTATTAAATAATTTTAACATTTTACACTAAAAAAAACCAAAATCTTACATCATAAATTATATAATTTTTTTTAAAATGTAAACATTATTTTACCTAATTTTACTTTTTAAATAAACATATATTCACTTAAATTATTATGTAGTTTTAACTTCATTCGTAAAATTAACTCGAACTTTAGCATTTTTTTATTTTCAAAATTTTAAAAAAAAGTTTATAAACATACGGAGTGTCAGCTCACCCTACGAGGGGGTTTATATTTTTTGGAAATTAATGAAAAGAAAATTTTGAATTTTTTTTATTATTGAAATGTTTAAAAATTAGAATATTTTTAATTTTTTTTAAGTTTTATAAATTTTTTTATTTTTAAATTTTTAATATTTTAATAATAATTTTTTTTTCAAATTTTCCCAATCATCCATTTCTAAAATTCAGAAATCCCCTTATAAATACCGCAGGTGAAAATTTTTCCCTCACACCCGACCCTCCGAAAAAAGTATCGTCACCGGCAACCCTTCTCGGCACCGCGAAGTCGAGCTGGCACCGTCGGCGCAGCCCTTCCCCAACCTCCGGCGCTGATCACCGTTGCCCTCCCCTGTGCGTCCGCCGCCGGCCGTCCCCTGCGCTGATCACTGTCGCCCTCCCCTGCGCAAATGACATTTTTGTTTTGTGGTTTACCGAACAGCAGCTTGAGACGTTGAAGAGAAAGAGGACTGATGGCGATAGATTTGTCTGATAAGCAGCAAAGGCACAAGACGCACAGGTCTCATCAAGTTGGTGCCTCCGCCACCAAAAAGAGGAATAAATCTGCGAAGAAGGAGAAGAACCAAAACACAAAGGTTTTACCCTTTTTGTTGTTCTCATTCATGTCTTTTTTCACTCAACTCACTGAAATTGCAAATTCATTTTTATTCAAATAGTTGAAATGACACACGAATTCTGTGGTTAATCCAACTTATGATCGTCCTGTTTATATTTATTTGTATTCATGAACTTTCAAGATTTATTTTTTGATTTTAAATGATGCATTTTAAGCTTGCAAACCATACAGCTGCCTTTTGGATTTAGGAATGGTTTCAGTAGAAGAGTAGAATAGGAATTATAATTTCATTTGGTTGGGTGAAAAATAGAATAGCAAATGTTTCCTCCATCATTCTAATACATACTAGAATAATTTTGTCTCTACTTTTCTTATTCCTGCATCATTCCTTCCATGAATCTTTTTTTTTTTTTTTTAAAGAGACATTCCATCCATGAGTGGCATAAGTTAATAATGCTAGAAAGTCAAATATCACACTTTCTTTGTGGGGAGAAATGTAGCATTTACAGAATTTGCTCTTTATGTATGCAACTAAAACAAACCAGTTGAAAGATCATTCCATTAAAAGATTCCTTGGTTGAACAACTCGTTATGGTTATGAAATTCAATTTACCTTTCCAATAATTTTTACACATTTACATCTTTTTGTGCTTTTACTATTTTTACTTTGAAGCCTTCAAGGAGGTACTAAATTAGAAACGAAGGAGGAATTATAAATTTTATAATATACCCTTCTTTCAACTTTTACAAAGCTAATAGCCTTTGTAAAAAAACCTTGAAGTTTTATATGTATTACTGAAAATTGTGATGGTAGATAATCCGGTAAAAATGTTGATGTTAAAAAGAATAAAATACTAAATCAAATAATAGAAGAGTTAAATATTAACTTTCATATGTGGTTCAGTTCCAGTAAAAAACAAGTTATTGATTTAGGATTTCTATTAGCTATAGAGACATGCAAGGTATGTGGAACGTGTTTCATTAGCAAATTGCTAGATGGCATATATGTGAAGTATGCAGTTTATTTGTAAAGATGCAAGATGGTTGTTTGATTGATGGTTAGCATATAAGCAAATGCTAATGTGGCTTATTTATAACTTCTCAAAAAATCATAATTTATGTTGGTAAAAATAAATTAAATATGACAATCAATAATATCAACTTAAGTCCATTATTCTTATTCTAGAGATGATATGGTCCCTCAACACACAAAACAGGACTTCACTAACACTTCACCTTATCACACTGAAAGGTGTTGTACCTGACGCACAACCCACTTTGTCATGTTGCTTGGCCTAGAATCTGACACATGTTGCTGATTTTTTGCCAACATGTGTTGATATTTTCGTGTCATTTTGCCTTTTTGCTATTACTTTCCCAATTATTAAGCTTCTTCTGCTTGTTGGAAGTCCTTGAGAAAGATGTGTGAACCTGTGATATGCATACAATGTTCTGTTTTACCTTTTTCACTTTAAAAAACCCATCCCTTCATCTCATTCTTCTTCATTTTCTTCTATTGCAGCAAGAATATAGAGTTTGACCACTTGAAGCTCCAAATTTCATATTTTTGCATTTGCACTCTTCTTTGTAAAGAAATTTGCATAAAAGTCATATCAAAATCCTTTTCAATTCCTAAATTTATTTTTTGTTCAAAAATTTGATTTTTCATTCCAACTAAACCTACTGTCCTTGTTCCATTAGGTTTATTAGGTGATGATTTTTGTTCTAGTACCTGCTCCGTATCCCAATGCATTCAGCATACCCGGTATACATTGAGATGAACAGAATCATTGGAAGTGGAATGTTAAACTGTTAAAGTAGGGGAGGAAATGATGTGGGCAACCAGCATTTGCCTTAGTGTTTGCAAGCAAAAAACAAAATCAGCAATTTACTGATACATGTTGAACAGAATCATAAACAGTGGAAGGGTCAAATTGTTAGGAAGTGGCGTGAGCAACATGCATGTATATGTATTTTGTAATAGATTACTTTGATAGCATGACAATATGAATATTTTGCCTTCTATAATCACGTCCATATCTAAATTATATCATGTTCATTTCAACTTGATACATTTTTTCATGCTATATATTTCTGGTGGTTCAGTTATTTATACCTATTTTTATGTTTCCAATTCTTGTGTTAAGTTGGCCACATGTTTCTCAAATGATTGCACTTTTTTGGGGAGTCTTATACCTTCTAACTTGTGCAATAGTAAGATTGTTCTGCCTGTTTGAGTCTTAGGAAAGATTCTCTCCATTTCTGGATGTTTGTTGGCATATAATTAGAACTTTCCCAAACTTAAATTGGTGGTAATTTCATGCTCTGGGTTTTCCATTTTATATATTTGCACTAGGTTTTCCATTTATGCACTAGATTTTCCGTTTATGCACTAGGTTTTTATCTTTGTTTGTCTTTATCACTTCAATTGAATAGTTTTTGTTAATACCATATCAGTGGAGATAATCCAGTGCCTATTTTGATTTTTTTTGAGATGTAACCTTTTGATGTTTTATTGCGAAATGTTGAAGTGTTGACTTGCTCATTCCAAAGTTTATTGGTTTGAATTTCCTGCTTCTATGCCAGGCATTTGCTTTTAATTCATCAACGAAAGCAAAACGTCTACAATCACGTGCCGTAGAAAAGGAACAGCGTAGGCTTCATGTGCCAAAAGTTGACCGCACAACAGGGGAACCAGCACCTTTTGTTATTGTTGTGCAGGGTCCTCCAAAGGTTATATTTCATTTGATTACCGTAGTATTGCCTGAAATCATTCTTTAGTTGTTGCTGATCAGATGTTTGGCATGTTTCTTATCCAGGTTGGAAAATCACTATTGATAAAATCTCTTGTTAAGCATTACACCAAGCATAATTTGCCTGACGTTAGAGGTCCTATTACAGTTGTATCAGGTCCTAAACAGTAACCATTAGCCTTCTATTCAAGTATTCATAGATTCATTCTTTAATGTTAAAATGATCTTTGACCTTTCAAATGACATTTTTTTGTCAATTCTTTTTTTTTTTAGGGGTTTCACTTTCAGCTATTCTAAATGATGCTTAATTTTTTGTGTATTTTTTCAAGGTAAGAAAAGGAGGTTACAGTTTGTGGAGTGCCCTAATGATGTCAATGGCATGATTGATGCTGCAAAATTTGCTGATCTTGCACTGCTACTAGTTGATGGGAGCTATGGATTTGAAATGGTATTTGAATCCTTTTTACAAACAGATTCCATGTTTATTTTGATGGAAATTCCCTTTTTTGTGCATTAAAGGTAGGGTAATGGAAATTCGATTTGGGGAGCTATTTACTGTTTGATGAAAGTTAGATTGGATAAAGTATGTGTGTGTCAATGTGACACCTTTTTCAAAATCTTCCTTGTGTGTTTTTGAAGGAACCAACATCTAATGTTATACTTCCTTTATGTCAATAAAAGAGAGTTTTGTTGATGGGAAATACTTATTCTCAGGGGCTTTTTATTAGGTGTAGAGGAAAGTTAGATTGGAAAAGTGCATGTATGTCTCTCTGTCTGTACATGTCAAACAAATTAAAACTTCATTGGGACGAGGCTTGCTGAAATTATGTGAACACAGGTAAGGATAAAATTGCTTTTTGAAAGAAATACTACTCAAGCATGAAGCATAAGGAATTAATAATATAACCTAGAGAATATTAGCATTAAATGTCCATCCATTATGGCGTAAAAAGTATTTTTAGCCTCTTCCATGCTTTTTATTTTCTTCATTTTATTTATATTTTTTGAATCTTGTAGTTTGTACAGCTGCATACTGTTAGTAAACGAAGAATGGTAATACTTATCAATTATTATACTGCACCCTTCTATCACTGCTTGTGATTGGGTACTGACTGTGCAACAAGCTGTACTGTTGATTTTGTAGAATTCCGAAATTAACCTGTGTTGCAGGTTAATTTTCCCTGCAAAATCCATGAACTCAATTAAACAGTTTCTTGGTTCCTAGAATTCTCATTTGCAATATGAATGATGCTGGCATGGTTATTTTTCTTAACACTTTTGCACATGTTGCACAGATGGCAGATCTACATATGACCTTGTGGTTTAGATATGTAGACTCCTTTTTCTTGAGAAACATGCTCTTATATCTTTTAATGTGTATCAAACTGCAAATTCTGGAGCACTGATATCTTAAATTGCAAATGTTTAAAGTTTGTGCATAATTATATATTAATAAAAAAGTTGCATAGTTCTGTGGTAATTCAGACAGCTCCATGCAATGACAGAATTCTGCATGATATAGAGCAAGAAGACGTGGTGTACATTATTGGGATTTTAGATTTTGGTTTGGTAATCTTCGTCCTATGAACATATTATCACACTAGAGGCTTTATTATTTATCTATTCAGAGACTTTATTTTTTATGTATTTTATTTCAAAATTTTTGGACAACCTTACTGGTATTACCACACAAATATTATGTAGTGAAACAGCCAACATAGCATGCATGTGATTAATGTCACAAGTCCAATTTAGTTTGCTTTTATAGTCCCATTAAGGGAAGGCATCAGAATATTAGCATAATAAAGAGCTAATATTTATGGACATAAATATTAGCTCTAGTGCACAACTTGTGCGACATTTAACACTTGGAGAATGAAAGTACTAGAAGTTGACTTGATATTTGGGATGATGCCATCAAAGAAGGTCCAATGTCCAAAATTATCTTATGCAACATTCCGTACAATGAAATTAGCCCAAAATCCTCAACTGCTTCAGCTACATCTTAGGAACATTTTCTGCTAAAGAAATGGTCAACTAGTTCGTTTGAACATCTCACCCGACCTTAGAACACTCTGATGTCCTTGATAACATTCTCCCATTAATTGCCTGGTTGTCTTTTGGAAGCATGCACTAAACGACCTGGTTTTTGTGCCTTATCCAGGTTTTCTCAATGATCTTATCAATATCTTTTTATTTAGTTACTTCTAGTCACAACCACTGGCAGTCTAAATCAGAGTAATGAATGGAATGCAAAAAAAAAGATTTAAAGTGAAACCAATTGTATCCTTATCTCTGTAAATGAAGGGGCTTGTTTCCTAGTTTTGACACTACATCTAACCCTTAAACATGGCTTTGCTGAATTTGACTAGTGATCTCTATTTTCTTTTTGTTCAATATGTTGATTCAGCATGATTTACACAAATGTTTTCACCTTAACTATTGTTTTATTCTGCAGGAAACTTTTGAATTTCTCAACATTCTACAGATCCATGGATTTCCCAAGGTTATGGGTGTTCTTACACATCTTGATGAATTTAAAGATGCAAAAAAACTGCGAAAAACTAAGCAGCGCCTTAAGCATCGCTTCTGGACTGAAATTTATCAAGGTGCTAAGCTGTTTTATTTATCTGGTCTTATCCATGGAAGGTAAGATATGATATCAAATGTCAATACAAAAGTAACTTTATCTTTTCATTTCTAGTTTTATTTGATTTCACAGATTATTTTCCCTTTTGAAGAATAGTAAGGAAATCTCATTATATGTGAAATCTAAAAAGTCATACAAAACTCAGTAAGAAAGTGGCCCTGACATTAAAATTAAAATCACAACATGTTTCCAAGACAACAAATCTCAGACATGTACAGTGTTTGAAATATGTTCCAGGTTTGTTTGCATGCTTAATATCATAAATATTCCCCTTTGATTTTTTTTTCTGTGTTTAGGGTTGTAGCTGTTTTAAGCTTTTATAAGTATTTACAAAAAATCCAAGTCATGTCTTTTCATTGTTAATTTGTTTTTTACCGGTTATCACACATGTGCACTAAGAATTACCAACTTTTTACTTTGTGAGTAGGTACCCCAAACGTGAAATTCACAACCTTGCTAGATTTGTCTCTGTCATGAAGTTCCCTCCCTTATCTTGGCGTATATCCCATCCTTATATTTTGGCAGATCGTTTTGAAGATGTTACTCCACCAGAGCGAGTACATATGAATAAAAAATGTGATAGAAATATTACATTATATGGTTACCTTCGAGGTTGTAATATGAAAAGAGGCACAAAGGTATATTTTGTCTTGTGTGCAATATACAAAGTTCTTCAAAATGTTCTTTGTTATGAAATATTGGAATTATGAACTATCTAGTTGATCCAGAGAAACATGGTTATAAGAGACCCGTTTTTGATGCTGAAACCAAGGCAGTTTTTCTTTCAATATGGAAGTTGTTTGCGATATCTTGTTTTTGGCATTTTCATGCTAGTAATCTAGGTTCTACTATTTTATATTTGTCTTTTAATATGAAGACTGATCATAAACTGATGTTACATATACTGTTAAGGATCCCCAAGCAGAAACTTTCACCCTATTTTCTTTTATTGGTTGCACACTTATTCTTATGTTCAATGTTATGTGGCACTTCTTGGAGGCCAGAGAGATTGCCATTATAGAAATAAATTCCAGTTTTTATTTTTCAAAAAAACACAGAAATAGAAATTCTCATTCAATTTCCTCTGGTTGACTGCACACTTTTTCTTTGGATGTGTTTGAGAAGAGCAAAATTCTACTTGTTTTGGATTCCAATGCATTAAAAAAATATTGTCATATTTTAAAAATACTATACTTTGTTTTAGAATTGATGTTTAGAGAAGCAGGTTTTTTTGCTTCTTTACCTTGAAATTTAATAGAGCAGAATCTGCTCCATTTGCCAAATGATACATTTTTTTGGTATTGATAGTGTTTTTGTCTGGGTTTGAAGTCAAAGCTCCATTACTCGTAATTGAGTAGATGACCAACTACACTATCTCACTATTGCTTTTGCTAAACAATACCTTAGTTTCAATGTTATATGATACGGTTTGCTTTTTGGGTGCCATACGGATTTTCATTTTCACTAAGTTCATGTTGTACAACTACAAATGGAAAAAATGTCCTAACCTGTCTGTGGTTATGGGTAAGGGGAACATTGCCTTGGAAATGATAGAGGACCCTAAGGTAGTGTTTGATTTGACATTTCTTTCAGCATATTTGGATAAGTTGTGTTGTTCAATGTTTTTGAGTCACTGATGGTAATGTTTGGTTGGGCTTACGTTTTCCAAGAAATGTCCATACTATCTGGCCTATTTTATATTCTATATATTTAAGTTTTGGAAATATTTTTAATTGAAAGGTTCTAACAAAAGGTTTGCTTGATTGGGACATGGCAAGGTGAGCGCCCAAGGTTTAACCAAGTCATGCTTTGGTACCTAGGCACTTGTCTTAATAACACTCACTATAGATTTTATACGTGCTCCTGAGTATATTGATATTAGATGTATCTTCTTTAGAAAATTTGTGGTGCCATTTTTAATGGTTGAGTGGTAATATTATAAGAGATAAGTTAAAAAAGATTTTATTAAAAATAGAATAGGAGTTGCACCAACTGAGTAAGATAATAGAATTAATTTAGGTGGTTTTATCATATTCTTAGAAAGCCAAAGGGTGTATCGGTTAGGAGAGGAGAATTAATCAATGTAAAATAAATACAAGGAAGTAGAGGAATGCCTAAAACTATGGTTAGAAATTTTGAGAAAAGATTTAAATTTATGTAATTTAATTGAAGATTTGACTATAGATTGAAATGCATGAAAGAATAGGATTCATTTGGCCAACATGTAGTGGGATTATTGTTGATATTTACAATGAAATTTTATTATATTAGTTTTCTGCAAGTCAGGGAAACTATTTAAGAAATTTTTTTGTTGTCACCTTATGGCCCTATCAAGTTAAGGTTATGCTTGTCATCCCAATTTTTTTAAACATTTTAGTATGGATGCAACACATTGGTGTCTCACGTGTATCCAGGAGTGTAACTTGTGATTATGCTGCAAGTAGTAATGCCCATATGGATTGTGTGAAAACCTGAAAGGTTTAGAAGTAATGCTTCATAAGCATTTTTCTCAGAATGTATTCTAATAGCTTATTGTTTGATCAATGCCTTTGAGGTTGTTCTAATGGAAGATGGCTTTCTCATGTTGTTTACTGTTAGCAGTGCTTTTGCTAGGTTCTTGGCCTTGTTTTACTTTATCATTTGTACGATCTTCAGAGCAAGAAGATGCAGCTTAGGTTCATAGCCTTGTTCATGTAGGTACACATTGCTGGCATGGGTGATATGAGTTCAGCTGGAATCACAGACCTGGTGGATCCCTGTCCTTTGCCCTCAGCTGCAAAGAAAAAAGGACTACGAGACAGTGAAAAACTTTTCTATGCACCAATGTCTGGACTTGGTGACCTTCTTTATGATAAAGATGCTGTCTATATAAATATTAATGATCACTTTGTTCAGTTTTCTAAAATCGAAGATGGAAGTGGAACAACAAAAAAAGGTATTGTGATATATCTATGTTTTCACTTCTCTAAAAATCTTCATAATTTCCTGAAAAGATGCTTCTATACTAATCATTTCCTGATACTGGTTTTAAATTTTATTGCTCATCATGAATTATACTTTTTAATGTTTGGAGCATAAAATATCCTTGTTATTTATGTTGAAATCTGGTTTTTGATTTGGATGCTGACTTTTCTAGCAACAAAATCATCTTCCCATTTTCTTTTTTTGGGTGAACATTATGGTATCAATGTTATCAAATTTTTTCTTTTCACTCTTTGTTCGTGCTTCTATTCCATGCTTTGAAACTTTCAATAAATATTTTATAAGATTTATGCTTTCTTCATAATCTTAACAGCCATCTTATGTAAACAGTAATTTGGTGCAGCAAACATGGACTATATCAATCTATTCAGCTGGGAAATGTAGTCACATACTTGAGCTTCACTAATTTTTTGATTATCTAACATTGATAAGTGTTTACTATTATTTAGGGAATAGCAGCTTTGAAGTGGGTCTTTGCACCTGCTTATTCTTTGCTTGCCTGTGGTTTTCCTAATGTTAATCTGTGTTGCTGATTGTATAGGTCAGGACCATGATGTAGGCGAATCCATGGTAAAAACTCTCCAAAATACTAAATATTCAATTGATGAAAAACTAGATCGAAGTTTCATCGATTTTTTTAGTAGAAAACCCCCTTCATTGTCAAAAGATGGCATCAATGAGGAAGATCATCTAGCAGAGAAATCTGATCGACAGAACAATAGCATCCCTGTTCAAGAGGATGTTGATTTAATTGACAATAAAGTGTTGAATGAACAGAGTAAAACTGAACATGAGAAGAACATGCTGAAAGAATCTGAAGAAAGTGATGATGCATTTGATGATGACTCTGAAAATAATGAACAGCCAAATCTTTCTGATATAAAGGAGGAAATCGAGTTTCATAATGGAAGATATAGGAGAAAAGCCTTTTCAACAATGGATACAGACAAGATTGAGTCAAAGGTAAGGTTCTCAGCTTTCATGTTCTTTATGAAGAAATTTGTTTTGTACTTGATTGTTGATAACTTGTTTGATTTCCATTCTTTGTGCTTTTCTGGTTCACACAAATTAAAAATGACTTGTTAGGAGGAAAAATTAGTGTGAATACCATCCAAAAGAAAACCATGGACATTGTGCTGACCTTTACTTTTTTAACAAAGAAAACTATGGACATTCTGGGTAGTTGGGACTCCCCATCCTCTTAATTTCTAATTTTCTCTTGTTTCTACCAAGAATCCTTCACACGTGTGACAGTAGAGTAGTGGCAAGTTCACAATGTAATATCTGTGTCAGGTTTTGACTTATGGTGGATTAACGTGCAAGGAGCTAAAGCACATTTGGTGGAGTTGAATTCCTACCAAGGGAACCAATTCTGGTCCAAGGGAATGTTGAGGAGTAAGGTGGGGTGGACGAGGAGTTTGCAGCCTAGTAAGGTGATGTTGGATGCATAGGTGGAGGCTTGGCTTCAAATGATCATGTCTCTCTGACTTTTTCTGTTGTAGAGTTGTTGTAGTTTTTTTGTCAAGCTATTTTGTTTTTTAGTTTATCTTTTTCCTTCCTTTTGCAGTTTCTTTGGTGAGAAGTCCTGTTGTGTTCCATGTTTTGTTTTAGCTTGCCTACAACTTGTATAGTCCCCATTTTTCTCAATTTTATATATTGTTCTTTGTTGCTTGAATAAAAACATTAAATGACGAAGAAAATCTTCTTAAATGTTGGACAATGCAAGATGGCAAGTGAGGATGCTCAAAAGAAGATAGGTTGGTTCTCATTAATTGATCAGAACTATCCATGATGCAAACTTGATCAAGAAGATCAAGCAAGCAGAAGAACAAAAGGGTAAAAAGGGAAAACTGCATATTAAAACTAAGGGATAATGGACCACGTAGTCCCATGCTACCATAGCTACAAAAAACTTTTGGCACCCATTTATTAGAATTGAGAAACGTGTCAAGCCACCAATATAGCCCGTCCAGTTCCACTTCTCACTAAAAGTCTTTTGTCTCATCACCACCTCCATGTTGGGCCAGTGTGCACTATCATATGCTTTCTCCATATCATGCTTTCATACAACATCTGGAGAATTTTGCAAGTTCCTTGATTTAGCGTATTCTTCTGCCACCAAAAATCCATTTAAGATTTGTTGTCTTTCAATAAAGGATGCTTGGTAGTCTCTAATCGGTTTGACATCAACAATTTGAGGCACTTTGCAAAGCATTTGATAGTGCTTTTGTAGACACCATTCAGTAGGTTGATGGGTTTGTAGTCCTTGACATCACAAGTCTCATCCCTCTTGGGAATTAAACAAATGAAAGTAGCATTTTCCACTTTGATGTCATCTTTATTCCTGTGAAAATCAAAACAATATCCATGATCTTTTCCTTAAGCTAGTCTTTGTCTTTTTAGAATACCCTAAACAGGAAAATCATTAGGTCCTTGTGCTTTATCCCTCACCATCATAAACACTGCCCATTTAACTTCCTCTTGTGAAAATTCATCGTCTAATGAACATTGTTGGTTTGCATTGATTTGTTAAAACCTAAACTCCTTCAAGGGAAGAAGGGTCAGGGTGTGGTCTTGTAGAGCTTGAAAAGGGATTAGTTAATTCCTCTTGCATTTTCTCCTTAGATGGCAATGTTGCACGTTTGACCACCAATTATTGCATGAAGTTCCCAATCCTCCTTGCATTTGCTACTTTATAAAAAAAAATATGTGTTCTTGTTACTAGCTTTCAGCTAAAGTGCATGAGATTTTTGCCTCTATTTTGTCTCCAATGTGCTAAAATAACTGGCAAAGTCTACCTTCACGGAAATTGATTGTTTCTCAGTCAATGGCATCGTAATGGCATCGTAATTTGGTGTGGTCTCTTTTTCATTAATTTGGGAGTTTTACTCTTTAATTAGCTGTGGAACACCTTTATTGCTGCCCATCTCTTCCATTTCCTAATTGTTAAGTTTTTCTTTCAGCATTTGAGTTTATCAAACGACCTTTTGGTTGACCTCTGATCATCTTCAAAGCTTGTGTTACCCCATTTTGCTACTTCCGCCATCTAACTGTAAAGTTTTTCTATGAAGCCATCTATGTCAACTGTTAAAACGTGTTGGGTTGAACTTGAATGAATTGGGGTTCCAATCAATTTGATCATTAGTATCTAAAAGCAAAGTCATGTGATTTGATGTTATTTGGGAGAGGACCTTAGCTTTAGATGAGGGTTAGGTATGCTATGAACCCTTGGATCCGAAAATCCTCTTCAATGTGGCTAGTCAAGGGTGATGACATATTTCACAAATTGAAAGTCAAATGACCACTGGGCACATCCACTTCTGACCAATTAAGCACCCAGATGACTTCATTAAATTGAACTGAGTTTGACCTCAATCTTGTTGCTCAAGTGCTCCAATTTTTTCACACATCTTGTGGTATTGAAATCTCTACCCACCAATGGTAGGTAGTGGCCCCTACCCATCCGCCTAAACCTGTCTACCTCAACATCTTCCGTAGAGCTTAATATTTGGATCGTTCATTACTTCGCATGGACTGAAAACGTTTGCAATGGTAAATGATTGTGATGATGACTTATGTTCAAGCAACACTAGCTATGCAAAAATTAATTCCTTAATATGCATCCCAAAAATCTTGAGCATCTTAAAGCACTGCTAACCCTCCAGAAGCACCATCCTAGAAAGCTTTGAAGTTGGCAATCCACTAGTGATTTGCATACACCATCATCAAGGAGTCTGGCTTAGTTTTAAGAAAGTAAATTGCAACAGTCCTGGCATCATCAACTCATGATTTTGACCAACCTTGGTTTCTCCTTATCTCCTACTCCCTTGACATTCCAAAACATCGTCTTCCTTGGAAACTTGTATCACACACCTAAACTGCACTAACCCAATCTGCCTCCTCTTTGGTCAAGCCTTTGCCTACTCATCAAGTACTCCCTGACAACAAGGGCTCCCTCCTCATTGAGTGGTCAAACATCCCACCATAGTCATCAATGTATTTGTTAAGACCAAATAAGCACTCCAATAGGATCTTATCCTTTACTAGCATCCAAAAATCACATTGTGGTGTCTACGTCTATAATGAGCCACCAAACAAGCATCTTGGCATGGTCATTGATGTATTCATTAGTTCACATGAACTCTCCACTAGGATCTTACCTTTCATTAGAAACCGAACAAGATTTTTGGTATCTACTAGCTATTTCCCAACTTGTTGATCCGGTAGGTGGGCTACCCTCACTAAACACAAGCCTTTAACTAGTTTTCACACATTTAGACAATTGGACAAGTCCACCTAAGGGCACCCTTTCACCTTGAGAACCGTCACCACTTAAGTGAACATTTGCAACTGCTCCAGAAGCTGTCCCACTCTATCAATCACTATTAGAACTTTGGGTTGTGTGGAGCTCTGTGGATGTAGGAGTTCAATGGCTAAAAATGTTGCACATGAGCATGTGAAGTTTCTGCAAGAAATCTCACCAAAAATTCCATGCATTTGCTGCATTATCTTTTAAAAGATTTTGACTACTTGAGGATTTGATTGGGTGTTTCTTGAACATAAAATGACATTTTAAACAAAATTGTTGACGTAAGAGTTATTATATTTAATATAATGTTAAACTTCATCAAATCCTTTCAAGCTAAACTATTTTTCATCTCACTCTCAAATCTATAACTACTTAAACAAAATTTATAATTACTTAACATTTTACTTTTATATTTCAAATCATATATCATGCAATTTGCATGTGCATTACACTTGTGTGTTTAAGAGAATATAGATGAGATTTACTTGGTTCTATCACTTTAATAAAACGTCCTCTGATTTGTGTGGACACAAACATCTGTCTTCACACGATAATGATCGTGGACCTTTTATGATGTTTGGAATATCAACATTTCTTGAATATTTTGAATAGTTAATTTATTCAAACACATGCTTGGCTTGCCTCACGGTTTTTTAATGATTTGAGAAATAAATATATTGTCTATTGTTTGTTTAAGACATCTCCATGTTCTACTCAGTCATCTTACATTGGACAAGTAGGTTTAGAAACTTCATTTTTTCAAGTACCATTTAGGTAATGAATGCTTTATTTCAAATAGGGAATTGTGTTTTCTCTATAATTTGCCTTTTAGATAATTTTCCATGTTCATTTCCTCAAATTAAATATACCAATGATCAATCAGATATGGTCCTGATGCTTACTCCATGTTAATTTGCCAGGATTTTGAGCAAGATGGTTCTGATGATTGTTCAGATATGGATTCAGATCTGCACACCGAGCTCAAAGATGATTCTGATATAGAAGTTTACCAAGGTTTGTATTGTCTGTCCTCCTTTTTCCTTATGATGTTTTCTGTTTTGGATTGTGGAATCATGTTCAGAATTCAATATTAATCTTTGATATGTGATGATATTCATGTATGTTAGTGGTTTGGAAATGAGCCCGAGAAGAAAGGGGGTTAAAGAAGCTTAAATATTTCCATACTCATGTAGTGGGTTGGAAATGAGCTTAGTCTACATCTAGCTATAGACTAATTTAAGAAAAACCCACACAAAATGCAAGTGATGGATGACATGTGAATGTATGAGTTTAGTAAAATTGTAAATCATGAAACCTTCATGCAATATGTGATATGATGCGATATGATGTATAAGTTATTTGGCTAAATTCCATTTTAGTAAGCATGATGATGCATAACTTACCTTTTCTAAGGTATCTCCTAACTTAGTTAAAGTTAACACATGTAAGCCTAAAATGATGCATGAGTATGTGAGATGCATGTTAACAAAGTAACAAATAAGCAACAAATCCCCATGTGATTGCATATGAAGAGACCAATCAAATATTCAGTAATGAAAGAGTTAATTACTAGATGATGACAAGTAAATCCATAACTTTCTCGCAGGGAAGAAAAAAAGTTTTACTCTTATTTCCCTTTTTTTAAAACATGGCATTTAAGCATAATTATCATAGAAATGCTAAAATAAAGTTTAAATCATGACATTTCTATTATAAAATTGCATGAAAATTAAATAAAGCAAGTATAAACATAAATCAAGAGATTATGTAAAATAAATCAAACATAATAATTTAGACATTATAATGATTTAATAAAAATAAAGTTGATGTTTAATCTGAATAAATGTTTGCCTTTCTTCGAATTGACTAAACCATCGGTGACAACAAACTTATCGTTCACGTCACCAAGTAAAAAAGTAGGGTGTTGGAGCTCGTCGGAGTGTTGATTGAGCATCGCTGTTGAAAAGCTCATTCAATTGTTGGAGCTCGTCGAGGGCAGAGAAGACGAGCTCAGATGAATGATTCGAGGGCAAATACGGGTTTGTTTGTGAGTTTTATGCATCGCAAGAGGGTGAAATTGATGGTTAAAGTTGGCAACAGTGGTGGTTGAAGTTTGTTGAAATTTAAGGGGAAGGTGCCTAGATCTTTGTTCTAACGACATTAGTGTTTGACACGACGTGGGATGGCCGGTTGAAGTGTTTTCCACAAGCTTCGCATGGAGAGAAGGGGTTATGCTGGTGCTTGAAGCTTGATAGACGATGGGTGCCTATGGTTGGAGTGGAGGACGATGATTGGAGCCAAAGGTGCAACATTCTGTGCCATGGAAGAGGGTGCAACATTCTGTGCCATGGAAGAGGGTGCAAGATCCTGAGCGAGCCAACTACTGTAGGGAAGATTTTGACACGACATGAAGTGCTTGAGACCTCTATGTGTTCTCATGTGGTGCAGTGGGTTGGAGTGGCTTAGTAGAGAGTGCATGGAGGAGGTTGGATGACATTGTTGAGGCTGAAGAGGATGACTTGGCAAGTGTTGGGGTTGTTGGGCGGCAAACACACATGCGTCGTGGTGTGTGAGTTTG
Source organism: Amphibolis antarctica (assembly GCA_024699675.1). Classification (NCBI taxonomy): domain Eukaryota; kingdom Viridiplantae; phylum Streptophyta; class Magnoliopsida; order Alismatales; family Cymodoceaceae; genus Amphibolis; species Amphibolis antarctica. The sequence goes on from JAMKPZ010000749.1 coordinate 53,241, forward strand.
CTCATGTGTCTTGCGAAAGAAGAGAAGAGGTCAACGCCGCCAATGTGGGGTGTGGCAGTGATGTGTAGGATGAGAGAAGACTGTGTAGTAGGTGGTGAGAAAAGTTGGATGGGGCAACACGACTAGTGGTGGAGGCCTAGGTAGATGATATTGCCAAGTTTGGAGGGATCAATGATCTTCCACCATTGGTCCAAAAAGAAAGGTAGGTGAGCTCGTCAGTGTGGAAGAGCCAATCAACAGGTGGACTACTAACTTCTCCCTTGATAGCACACTTATGCATAGGATGCTCGACCTTCGTCATGGAAGGTTGTGTAGGGAAAGGAGGGAGAGAGAAGTTGACAGAGGAGGTAGTGACATGCCTCCTACCTCGATGGACGACTTCTTGTCCTTAACTGATGACCCTGGTTAGGCAGTGGTTGGGAGGTCGGAATTGGGGAAGAAGGCTTCAGTTATGCATGCATACAACCCAAAATGAAGGATAGGAAAGGTGGAGGTGATGGAGGCAGCAGTGATTGCATGGCACATAGGAGTAGGTGAGCATTGTGATGAATGGGTGACACGTAGACGGATGGGAGTGTGAGTGTGCATGGCATAATCAAGTGGACTTGGACGAGCAATGTGCACATGCTTGGGAGCTTCGAATGGAAGGTCTTCGAGCGGGCTTTTTTGGTTAGAGGTTTTCAAATGTCTTGAAATTGGAGGAGCTAGCTAGAGGGGTTTGCATGGCTGTTCTTCCCAAATTTTTTAGGGGAAAGGGAGAAAAGGTTCTTTGCCAAGCTTTTCTAGTTGTCAAAGGTTGAAAAAGCCGCCTTAGATCAGTTAGATGGAGGGAGATTGAGATGGGTTCGCTCCTTTCCTATAAAAGTTGGCTAACCCTTTCATACGCTATTAGAGGAGGAAAGGTTGAGATTGCATGGAGACATTTGGGCTTCGATTGTTTGTTGCTTTTCTAGGTATGCGTAGGAGGGTTGGTGTTCAGGTGGTCGGACATTGTATGTGGCTAGTTGTGGGGAAGACGATTGTGTAGCAGGTGAGCAGGTGCGTAAAGGTGAGCTAGTGAGTGAGTGGGTGTAGTGGTGGGCACATCTGGGCTTGATCGAGTGTGCGTTTGGGCTCAATTAGGTGTGTGTATGGGCTTGATTGGGTGAGCTTGGTTCATTGGACCATGGTGTAGCCTTAACTTAAGCTTGAGGTCCAACTAGCTAACCAATTTGGTTAGACTAGTTAATTAGGCTCAATTTGACTTGTCAATTGAGTGTAATTAGACTTAATTAAGGATTTCGAAAATTTAAATTAAAACTTAAATTGAGTGATTCCATGAATAATTAAAGATTTAATTTAAATAATTAATTGATAAAGTGATTTTTTAGGGTTTCGAGGCAATTGGCTACCATGACACGTGTGCAACCACACATTTGTTATGTGGTTGGTTGGGACAACATGATAGCCAATGATGTTGGAGTAGTGGTTTTCCACATTTCTTTAGCTAGTGTGACAAGCTTGTTGAACCTGTTTAGATTGTTAATGGGCCTTTGGACCTAACTTGAATAGGGAAAATGGCAAATGGACCTTACAGGCCCAAATTGAAGGAAAAGGCAGAAGTGGGCCTTGATGGCCTGCAAAAGGGGTTTCTTCACCTGTGGAGGGGAAAATAGGTCTTGAGGGCTTGTCCACAGGGGTTAGTGTTGTTAATGGGCCTTCGAGCTCAACTCCAAAGGGTAAAGGGGCAAACAGGCTTTTAAAGGCTCGTGAGGGTGCGTTTTCCATTTTAGGTGAGGAAATGGACTTTACTGGTTTGTAGAAGAGGATGTATCTCTTTTGAAGAAGGAAATGAGCCTTTGACTCGCATTGCGGGCCTTACTATAATGATGTGCCCTAACGGCCCAAGCCAATAGTTGTTATGGGGCTTTGAATGTGTAGGTTGGGTGAGTCTGAAAATGAGAGTGTCTACACTTGATTTTGTATTTAAGAATTATTAAGAGACACTTTTGGTGCCACATTGGAAAGTTACGATGGATGACATGGGGGGCTTGTAATCTATCCTACTAGAGCAAATGTTGTCCCTTATATATGGGTGTATGCTATGAAGTATGAGGCTAATGACTTAATCGATAGATACAAGATCCATTTGGTAACTTGTGGTTTCTCACAAGCTTATAAGATGGAATATGTAGAAACCTTCTCCTTAGTTAATCAATATTGGCCAATGTTTCAGTTAGATGTAAAACTGTTTTCATTTGTTGTAATTTGATTGAGAAAGTGCTTAAGCCCACTCCCCCAATAAATTTTCTAAACTTGCAAGGTGGGAGAGGTTAGGATTAAGTGTTGCTGGAAACTTTGGATGACAATTGGACTAGGTGGAATGAAGTATAGAGATGGAAGACGTGAGAATGGTTTGGAAACCCACTCACTCTCTAAACAAATGTCAAATGATCATGTGCTACCCATGTAACACAAGGGTAATGTGCCTCCTCAAATGTAAGGTTATTTATAAGAGCAGGGGCACCACAAGTCTGTCCTCAACCCCCTCTAAGCATTTTGAGGTGTGGGGCTGTACATCCATTTCAGTTGTGCACATTTCTTAATCATGTCCCTTGGCTTAGAACTTTTCAGCTGCCCATCAATAGTCTACTTGTACCCGTCTCTTCCATTAGGACTATCCTCTAAACTAATACATCAAAATGTGGTGTAATAAGTTGCATTTGATTCCTTGCTTCCTAAGCTTTCCAGTGGGTATAGATATACCTATATTCTTGCCTAGGTTGGTAGAGAGAAAAAAGGGAGTTCACTAACTTGTTCACGCAAACTTTGTTTCTTCCATAAATTTTGAGGTCAAATTGGAAAAATTGTAATAGTTGGTAGATGACACATGCTTTTCTTCTTCTCTTAGATATAGATCCTATACTGGCTCGTCCTAGTACACCACAATGGGCAGATGTGCAAGGCGGGAGAGGTTGATTGAAGCTGATGAACGCATGGTGGGGGGAGGAGGTGGGCAAATGCGTGGGGGGTGATTGCAGCCAGTCATAGGGGAAAGTGACTTTTGAGAGGGGGAGGGGGAGGGAGAGAAAGTAGGGAAGGGGGTGGAAAGTTGGGGTATTTATATGTTTAGAATGTTGAACTTTCTTTCTCAACTTCTCAGTCTACACAATTACCATAGTTTTTAAAATAACTTTTCAGACTTTTCGACGTGTATAATCCCAAATTGAATCCTTTTAATGAATGATTGTGACTTGACTTATCTTCACCTAATATGATGTGAATGACTTTTTCCCAAATTGCGTTTATATGTATAACAAGCTCTTAGGTTAATGTAACTCAATTCTCCTACATCTCCAATGATTCAATTTGACACTTCTCATGGTTGGCCATTTGTGATTTGGCTTTTTAACATAGGTCCCCTTGAGTAAGATAGCTTGTTTGATGATGTGCCAAGTCCTATGTATGTTGTGCTTGATCACCCTCTAGTCTTCATAGTTTCCATTGAGATCTATAGTGTAGTTGGACCCTTCCAAGTATGGATCAATTGCTTAGAGGGAGGATTGGATTTGTTTGCTTGAAAAGGCCATTTATGAGCTCAAGTTCAAGGGCGAAAATTTCAATAGAATTATAATGTTGGCTTTCATAGATGTACAGCAGCCAACTGTATATTCTATAAGATGATGGGAGGCAGATGTGTCATTCTAATTATTTATGTTGATGATATTTTACTTATGTAGCGATGATGTTGCCATAGTTGATACAAAGGAGTATTTAAGGAAACACCTTGTTACAAGGCATATGGGCAAACCTGAGCATTTAGAAATTGAATTTGCATACGCTGGGGGGGGGGGGGGTCTTGTTTCAGAGGGAATACATGCTTGACTTGTTATAGAAGATACAACTTTCAAGATGTGTAAACCAAAGAGCATTCCTTCAACGAATGGATGAAGCATATAAAAATCAATTGTTACTTTGTACAGGAGATGCTGATCTAAGGTATAATATTTACACCATACATTCAATCTTTTGATCAGCTCATAGACATTTTTATAAAGTGGTTAGGTGTAGAGAGGTGTTTGAGAATCTTGGTTCCAAGATAGGCATTCTTGTTATATATGCATGGGAGTGTTAGTGGTTTGATTATAACTATGTTATATGAATATCCATTTATCTTGGATGTCTAACCACTCACCACATATATGTAATCCTGATTAGTGCAATAAACCAATGATCATTTTTTCCCTGTCCTTTCTAACAATGTCGAACACAATATGACATGTAGAAATGCAACTTCAGGTGCCAGTTGACTATATCTGTGCAAACATTTTATGGAAATTGAAATGCTGTGTTACCTTTATAATGGTTTTGTGTTGTGATTTGATATGACAGATGATTGGGGAAATTCCTCCAAGTGGAAGGAATCTTTGCTTGCCAGAACTAAGCAAAACATTAATCTTATGCAACTTGTCTATGGGCAATCTAAATTGAAGCCATCACTTACCAATCAAGAACATGGCAGTGAGGCTGAAGATAGTGAGGATGAAATTTTCTTTCGTAAAGGGGAGAGGAAGAAGGTGCCAATTTTCTGAATCACCTTCTTTGATATTCTTTATTATCAATGGTGGAATAATTTTTATATTTGCTGATGCATGATCATGATTTTTTCATTATGTTAATTTCAATTCATAGAGAATAAGGAAATATACTTCATTTATATCTTCCCTTTTATTACTGCAGGAAATGAATAAAGATGCTGCTGATAATGTTGCTTCTGAAGATTGCTCCAAGTTTGTGAATTCTGAATTCATTAAGGATTGGACTACTGGAGAACTTATCAGTAGCATTCGTGATAGATTTGTTACTGGAGATTGGTCAAAGGCTGCTAGCAGAGGTCAACAAACTGGTCTTGGTGGAGAAGATGATGATTCTGACTATGGCGATTTTGAGGATTTGGAAGCAGAGAACAATGGACTTTCACCTTCACAAAATGGTGCAGATGAGAATGGAAAAATGCCTGCACTAGATTCTACAAGTGAAGAGCGGAGATTGAAAAAGCTTGCACTTCGTGCAAAATTTGATGCACAATATCCTTTTTAAATCAATATTTTCCTATGCAGAATATCATCATGTTTTTTGTATGGGACACAAGCAAACAATCAGTTACCACATAATAATACTGATGAATCATCTATGGTGAGACAAGTAGTGTATTGCCCTTACTACATTTTTTCAAATTTTGCCCATAAAATTTTACGTTTTCCATCTAACGTGATAGCATACAGTCCAGTCAGTCATAAAACATTGATATGTTCCATTATGATATTTGGACTAGTATAATAAAATTTTCATTGAAACAAAACAAAAATTATAAAAGAAAACAGGTTCAATAAATAGCAAAACTCATGCAAAAAGTGGAAGAGAAGTTCCATGTGTAACCAGCTAAGAAAACTGTTGTTCATCACATATATTGTTGCCTTTGGGGTTTTTACTTGTTGAGGTGTGTACTTTTGATGTTTCTTCTTAACATTGGCTTACATATGATGGGGAGTTGGAGGAAGAAATTGACAGAGAAAAAGAAATAAACTGCCGAAACAATGGAGCCCCTGAGGGTCAATATTTTGAAAAAGTAAGGTTCTGTGATTTTACTTTAATATTTTTCTTTTTTAAAGATATTACTAAAAGAATTTATTATTTGTATTAATCATTGTGTTTCTTTCTCTTTACCAGATGAAAGAGGAGGCCGAGCTTAGAAGACAAATGAACATATTAGAACTTGATGATCTTGATGATGCTACTCGCATAGAGGTAGAGGGCTTTAGATGTGGAACTTACTTAAGGTTGGAGGTTCATGATGTTCCATATGAGATGGTTGAGCATTTTGATCCTTGTCATCCTATCCTGGTTGGAGGTATTGGTCTAGGTGAAGAAAATGTGGGATACATGCAGGTACTTCATCTTCTCTTGAAGTTAACCACAAGTTTCGTATGACATGCTAGGTATCATAGCATGTAGTTATAATCGTGTAACAAATTTGATTTAAGAAAATGCCAATGCCGCCTGTAAGGCACTTACTATATTTTGTTATTTATGGTAGTTTTGTTTGTGGTAATGAGATTTAAACATGCATATTCCTTAATTATTCAATGTTATAAGATACTTCTGGTTGATTTTTCTCAATCATCAGTGGCTAACCTTGTCTGATAATTTGTGTTTGCATATCCACATTTTTGCACATGTATGTGCTACACAAGAATAAAAAATATGATATGAGTTTTTTGTTTTTGTTTTTTCGTTTAGATGATGACAAGTTTTTCATGATCCCACAAGAAATTGAAATCAAAAAGCTAGTGGAGTTAAGGAAGATAGAAATCTAAGGCATGCCTAATTGCCTATATGGTCTAGGTGAGGTCGCACTTGGACTTTTGAAGATCAGGGTGGCATATAGCAGTCTCCTGGTTGCCTGCCTTTAAGTTTGTGTAAAGCCAAAAGAGATAAGGTCAAACTTTGTGTGCAGTCAGTGGACAAAAGATTTCAAAATGACATAATCTAATAGAGAATACAATGATAAATCTTAACTTGTAGTAAAGGGTAATTTTCATCAAACAAGTTTTGAAAAGTTCTCAAAACTAGATCTAGCCTTGGTAAGTGTGAGATGGTTACAGTTGATGAGGATAATGCTGAAGAAGATACTCCACTAGTAGAGCCAACCACCTTAGTGCCAGCCCATGCCCAAATAGGCTTGCCAAACTTCTCCCAACATTTTTCGGATTTGTGATTTGTCTTCCTACAGTGAGTGCAAGGAACTCTATGCTTCCCTGTCCCAGACTCAAAACAACCTCCCCTTTTGTCAATCTACCCCATTACAGATAATGCTGAGACCTCTTGAGTGCCAACTGTGCTAGCCTTAGACATTTGGAGAACACGAGCAAAAGCAGTCCCCAAATTAGGTGTAGTGTCACCATTTAACAATTGCCTGTGACCTTGAGAGGCTAAATTAGATTGTAGACTAGATAGAAAAGCTGCAACTTGTAAATCATTCTTATACTGGCGTAAGATAGTAGGATCAGTAGTAGATGGTTCATAAGCATCTAGTTTTCCAAACAATGAGCGTATATGTCCAAAATACACCTAAATAGGCTAATTTGTCAACTAGGGAAACATAGTAGGTCTACTTTTTCTCGTGTTCAACTTGCTCCCAATCACTTAATGCTTGATCTTGTTTACTACGATGTTTGGGGGCCAAGTTGTGTTTCATCTATCAATGGTTATTGTTATTATATAGTTTTTTTTGATGATTATTTTAGAGTTTGTTAGGTGTACCTCTTGAATGACCATTAGAATATTGTGACTATTGTTAAAAAAAAATTTATTGAAAATAAGACAATTTTTTATTACTCCCAAATATCTACGTATTGATAATGCTTTGGAATTTGTTGGGGCTTACTTTCAAAACTTTTGTGCATCTTAGGGAACCATTCATCAAATCACTTGTCCTTACACCTCTCAACAAAATGGGGTTGAGGAAACATCATCTCTTGGACATCATTAGAACTTTACTTATTCAGATGTATGTTTCAAAGTACTTGTGGTCTAATGTGGTTCTTACTACAGCCTATCTTATAAATCGGATGCCATCTACTCCTCTTGGCGGTGAGATCCCCATTCATTGCCTTTATCCTGAGCAATAGTTGTTTCCCCTAACACCTCGTGTGTTTGGGTGTGTTGCATATGTTTTGGATCTTAGATTCGGGATAGACAAACTTGATGCTCAGGCTATCAAGTGTGTGTTTGTAGGTTATCCTAGAACTTAGAAAGGGTATATAGATGTTATCATCCTCCAACCAAACGGTACTACACTTCAGCTGATGTCACCTTCTTTGAAGATCAACCCTATTTTTCTGAGTCTTCTACCATTTCGTGCCAACAATCCTTAACACTGTTCTTACCTATGATGATCTCTTTGGTATGGATCAAAGGAGATAACTCTAGTGTAGGTGGTGTTGGTGTTAGGGATCCTAATAGTAATAACACTAGTGCTCTTGGTGAGAGCTTAAATGGTGATGATAGCTAGACTTCTGCTTAGCCTTTGTAGTGTATCACAGACGATGACATCCTCCAATGACATCTTAGGCTCCATCTTAGGATCTTAGCAAATGAAGGTCTGGCTCCTCGTCCAACAAGGACAGTTCAAACAACTTGAGATCTCCAACATTAACAACAAAGTAAATCACCATATAAGGTGGAAGGTTCAATTGACAAGCATTGTCACCCACCATTTGGACTATTTTAAATGGTCTATACCTTAAAGGCTTGAGTTTATGGAATGTACCGTGAAGCCACTATTTCCCCAAATATAACCATATAAGGTTACCTTCTTTAAAAGTGGATAGTTGTCGATGACGATCATGACATACTTTATATTTTTCTTGAGCCTTGTGTAGTTGATCACAAATTTGAGAGTGAACTTTCTAGATATGCTTGATAAAATGTTGTGCTCGTACCTCCTCTACCTTGCCATTGAATACATACGTTCCAACTTAAACTCCAAGTCAAGAGTGGGGTGGAAGGTAAGTAGCCTAACACCCTCTCAAACGGTGTCTTTCTAGCTTGAGTCACCAATTGAGCCCGATCCAACATTAGCATTGGGTTGCATGATATGACCTTCACATGAGTGTGGGGAGCTCCCGCACCTACAATCTGCATGACTTCATTGGAGCTTTGTCCTTCTCTTGGGAGAGGGGGGTGTGTGATTTGTCTAGGTTGGTTTCGGATGTGGTAGACAGGTGTTCCGTTTAGCATGGTGTTGCATGAGCGTGGCATGTTAATTGACGTTCATGGCATTGCATGGTCTTGTGTGGTGTTTCATGGCAACGTTGCTGCATGTTGTCGGCAACATGGTGGCATGGAGTTTGCAATGAGTTTGGAAGATTGTGATGTATGTTAGCTGCATGGTATTCGTGGTGCATGGCGACAGAAGCGACAACATGGTGGTGGTTGCATGAATGTACGTGGCATGCATGGACATCGTGATTCGTGATTCGTCGTTCGAACTTGCGATTTGTGTGGTGGCGAATGGCTTAGCTAGTGTCTTCACAGTTCTTTGTGTGGTTGCTAGTTGATGTGGCGTGCTAACCTAGTCATGTGTACGATGGATGTGAGATTGTGCAATGGTGGAGTTTGTGCGAGAAAGCAATGGCGGAAACTACAAGACTTGGTCTGTGGAGAGAAATGTGCATTGGAGTGTGAAAGTCATGGCCCTAACTTGAATAAGTCTTTGAACTAGTCTTTGTATAAGTCGTGAGTTTTGAATACCCCTTGTTATATAAACGTGGGGTTTTTGCATGGGTCTTTTACGTGGGTTTTTTTTTTGGATGGTGGGTGTTTTCCAAGAGGAGAGGATCGAGCGAGAGGTTTTGGCTCTTTCTTTTTGTGTAGTTTGTTTGGTGTATATTAGGTGAGAGGGAAGAAGAGAAAGATTGGAGAAATGTTTTTTTTTGTTGTGTAACATTTCTTATCTTCAATAGAATTCTTCCTTGTCTCTATTCATTTGTGTTTCTACTTCATTGAATTCGTGTTGCATCATCCTTGCCGTTGTCATCATTATTTCTGCATTTGGGCGGCGTTACGAATCATCAGAAAGATACAAGAACTTTCATCTAACATCCTATTGCTCACTTTGTATCTTATGATCATTTGAATCCTTTCTATCGTGCTTTTGCTTTAGTTGTATTATCTGAGTTTATTTTATGAAGATATCAAAAGGTTTTACAGCTACCATATTGGAAGAAAGCTATGAATGTTGAGATGGATGCTTTGCGGTCTCGTGGTATGTGGCAGTTGGTTTCCTACCTAGTAGATGCCAATGTAGTCTCTTACAAGTGGGTGTTCATAGTTAAATACAAACTAGATGGCTCAGTTGCAAGTGGGTCGCTAGAGGATTCACTTAAGAGTATGAGATTGACTATGAGGAGATGTTTTCTCTTGTAGCTTGTCTCAACTCTATTCAGGTGTTGCTATCTCTTGCCATCAATCAATGGTGGGAATTATATCAGCTTGATGTTAAAAATGATTTTCTTTATGGGGATCTATTAGAAGAAGTTTATATGGAGCATTAGGTTTGCAAGATAATGAAGGCCATTTGTGGTTTAAACTAGAGTCTACGAGTATGGTTTGACAAATTCAGTGAAGTCATGTTTAGTAGAGGTTTTAGACAATGTGCTGTGAATCACTTCATTTTTATACAATAGTTAGCTTGAGGGTATGTGATTTTAAATGTGTATGTCAATGACATTTTTCTTACAGAGAGTGATACCGAGGGCATAGTTATTACCAAGGAGCATTTTGCCAAAGTATTCCAAACTAAAGACTTCGAGTGACTAGGGTACTTCCTTGGAATTGAGTTTTCCTACTTTGAGAATCAGGTAGTTTTGTCTCAATGCAAATATGCATTGGATCTCTTGGTGGAAATAGGTTACTTGGGTTGCAAACTTGAAGATAATCCAATTGAGCAACAACTACAATTTTAGGATGATACATGGGGCTTATTGGAAAGCTCATTTATCTTATTGTTACTAGGTTAGACATTGCATACTTTGTGGGGCTGCTAAGTCAATTTATGCACAAGCCTAGACAAGTTCATTTGGTGGGTGCTTTGAGAGTTCTTGCTTACATCAAGGGTACTCTTGACAAGGGCCTCTTATATCAAGCTAATAAGCACTTGAAAGTTGGAAGTCTTCTTTGATTCAGGCTTTGCAGGATATAGGGGAGACCAGAAGTCTACTTGAGGTATCTCACGTATGTTGGGCTGAGTACCATTCTATACGGGATACTAGTTGTGAGATGGTGTAGCTTAGATCCATATTAAAGGAGTTTGGAGTAATTGTTCAAGAAACTATGCCCATGTATTATGGTAATTAGACTACTATTTACATTGCTAGGAATCAAACGTTTTATGAGTGCACTATGCACATCGAGGTTGATTGTCACTAAATTCGTGATTTGGTGATCAAGGGAGTTATTTGCACACCATATCCTCCTTCCTTAGAAGAGCTTGCTGATATCCTTACAAAGGCATTGAGTCATAATGTATTTAGTTATATTTGTAACAAGTTAGGTATGAAAAATATATATATTCCAGCTTGAGGGGGAGTGATAATCGGGTTTGAAGATCCATTTACTCATTTATGTGTAGCCCTATATCCTATTTATACCCCTTCATGTTCATGTACAATTTTACTCAATCTAAATGAAAGATTAGGGTTTCCTTTGAACAGTAATAATGGTAATTTTCATACGTCCCTTCCAAGTTTTTTCACATTCTCAAGCCCCTGTTTGTACCATTCCTTACCTTTCTTACCCAATTTTTGGCAGTCTCTTAAATTAGCTGTTACATTTTCAATTTTAATGTCATTGAATTTTAATGAGTGTCCTTGCTATTACACATTAAGACTCTTATTTCCGTGTTAATTTCAGTTAGAGAGGTGAATGAAGAAAATGGAAAAATCATAGCTAGTGGTGGGTCTAAAGGAAGGTTCCTAGCACATGGCAATGACTAGGATAAATAGGATTGCCTTGTTCAAACAGTCAACAATGGGCAGATTTTGTTTGAAGGCAGGGAAGGGGGTTTGAAAATGGGATGTTTGGTGCTATCAGTGCTTCAAGAATGATCATTGCTAGGAGGAATGTTAGGATTGGTGGAGTGCTAGTGTGTGCAGAACATTGCTACCAGATGCAGCTTTGACAGAGGGGATAAAGTGACAGATATCAACAATGGGTGCTTCTTACATCCTTATGTGACATTGTCTTCAATATGCCTATGACATCCTATTCAACTCTTCGTGCTATAACATATATTTTAGAGATATTTGCACTAGTAATGGATCTCAATTCATCATGAGGTTGAGTGATTTTGTTGAAGGTTGGAAAATGTGGTTTTGGTATGAGTAAGGATGAACATTTATTATGTGGAAAAGAGTGATTCTTTTTCACTAATCTTCTACAAATGAGTTACAAGGAATATATACAGCCATGGGGTTATTTACACAAAACACCCTTAATTACAATAATATACAACTAATAACATATTGCAGCATGGTTCATGGTGCTACTCATCACTAATGGTTGGGTGTTAGATTGCTGATTATTCAGATGGGCTAGTGTGAGTTCATCATTCTTTTGGACAAAGGACATAGACCAAGTCATTTGGTTAAGGGGTGATAGGTGTGCTTAGGAAAAGCTTTAGCTAGTTCCGGGAGTTGGATAGAACTAAAGTTGAATTTAATTTCGTAAACGGAGTTGGAATTACATAGTAATTGAAGTGATAGAAGTTTATATATTAGAATTTGTGGTAATAATGACGGTAAAAATGATTTTGTGAGTCAATTAAAGCCAACCCCAAATGATGCCATAGAGTTTCAATTGCCATAGTGGTGGGCCATTGGATTCTTGCACTATCTTGGAAACCGGAAATGGTATATTATCACTTTAAGGTTTGGTGCATGTAGAGGCCACCTCTAGGGTAAGCTTGTCAAGTTTGACGTTCAAGCCTACCTAATAACACTGGTAGTTTGGTGTGTGACTGTTCAGATGGTGGTTGTGGGCTCCTTTCATGATGGTGGGCCATAGTGAATGGAGAAGGAAGAAAGTAGGGTTTCAAGGCTGTGATCTTATCTAGCAAGGGCAACATCAGTGGGGCCATCCTGGTGGTCAATAGCAATGTTGTGGAAAATGGAAAATGGATATTTTACAAATTGAAAATTAAGTTTTTTAAAAGGGGGGTTTAAATGGGCTTTTTTGAAAAATGGTATAAATAAAAAATGAATACATGTAAACATATTTATAATAAATGAATCTATGTAAATATATAAAAATATTTTTCAAATTCACAAATATCATAATCATCAAAATAATTTAATAAAATAAATTATAATTCGATTACATCTTATAGATTTTCAAAAGCATATTTTTATTTAATGTAACAACGAACTAAATTACAAAATGTTGAAAGTATATCAATGAAATTTATTCAAAAGATGAAATCTGAAAAATTAAAAAATGGCCATTTAATCAGCAAAAGAGGGGTGAAAATGGTTGTTCTCCAAAAAGAGGGAAAAATGACTCTTTAAATGAAAAACAGTCATTTTTCCCAAAACATCCCGTTTGTGGAGGCAACCCATGCCATAATGACTTATCCATCCTGTGAGGGGTGTTTGGGTGTGTTATGAGGTGTTGGGGGTAGGCTGAGATAGAACCCTTTTACTCGCCGTGATGGTCCATGTAGTCAAAACTTATCTAGTGTGGGAAGTGTTCGATGGGGTTCAGTCAACATATTCAGTGTGTTTGCTTGCCCAGAAGCTGGTTGTCCAAAGCTCCATTCATGTCAAGTCATTTATGGCCTGTGGAGTTTTGTGGAGTTTTTGAATCCATTGATCTTTTTCAGTAGATGACCCTCAACTTGGAAACCATGGAGTGGCTTCCAATGGAGGGTTTTGCCTATGCTTAAGGCTAAGGATGGGGTGACAAATGGGGTTTGGTTTTAGTTGATTTTTTGATAGTTCTTGTTCTCCTTCCTTGATGTTGATTTCTGATTTAGGAGATTTTACATTATTTTTTATTTCTTCATCATAAATTCTAGTGTTTTCCTGTGCCAACCCTTGGCATGCTTCAGTAGCAAACCTTACTGCATTCAGCTGTGATATTGATATCTATTTATTGTTTCGGTGCAAGAAAAATGATGCATGTGCTACTGGTACACAGTGAGGATGGAGGTTTTTAGTGATTAGGTTATCAGCACTCGATTCTAGATTTTTGTTTACTTTCTTGACTTGCTCATCACAATTGAGGTGCTTGACTATTAGAATAATGTTTGTTTGAAATTCTACAGTTGAGATACTAAATCCATATAATTAGTAAGAGGCTACTGGGTTTCTAACCATAGATGTTCTTCTAGTTGTTTCTCCTTGATGATGTTGCTTTGTTGTATTTAGGTTAAACTGAAGCGCCATAGATGGCATAAGAAAGTTTTGAAGACTAAAGACCCTATTATTGTTTCTGTTGGCTGGAGAAGGTATCAAACACTTCCTGTTTATGCAATTGAGGATCGTAATGGAAGACACAGAATGCTGAAGTATACTCCTGAACACATGCATTGCCTTGCTATGTTTTGGGGTCCCCTTGCACCTCCGAATACTGGAGTGCTTGCGGTCCAGAATATTTCTAATAATCAGGTTTTTTCTTTCTTTCTGCCAATTCGTTATTTTTATTTACAATCTCCCACCGTGTTCTCCAAGGGAGAACTTTTAGAACATGAATGTTTTATTGATTTTGCTCTAGTGGACTATACTGGTAATTTTCACCAAACAAAAATGAGCTAAAAATAACTGGAGAACATCAAATCTGACCAATCTTTTTATTTGATCAAATTTAAAAAACGAAGATAAAATATTTTTGGAAAAACTGATTTTGTAATAAAATTCAGATTTGGGCCTCAATTGAAATGTTCAGTTGGTTCACATTGGAATTGAATATCATCTACATATTTATTTCAATACTTTTCTTTGTTATTCTTTAACTGAGATGAATCTTTTTTAGGCAGCATTCCGTATTACAGCAACTGCTGTTGTTTTAGAATTCAACCATGCTGCACGCATAATGAAAAAAATCAAGTTTGTTGGTTATCCATGCAAGATTTTCAAAAAGACAGCCTTTATAAAAGACATGTTCAACTCAGACCTTGAAATAGCTAAATATGAGGGTGCTGCTGTTCGAACTGTGAGTGGAATTCGAGGTGAAATTAAGAAGGTATGAATGTTATGCTATATATACATTTTTATTTTTTGCAATTTATCTATTTATTCACTAATAATATGCCTAAAATGCTCTCTACCTTTTTTCTCTAATTCCCTTTATTTGATTTTTGAATGTGATGTTATGAATTTATATAATCTGCTGTCCCTGTTTAGATATTCCATTTGTCTATGAAATTATTACGTGTCTCCAAAGCCACATCTTGAGAGACCATTTTTGTAATAACTTGATTTAATTCTGATGATTTGCGTATTTCATTTTTGGTTCAAGTTAAGAAATGCTGTTTGTTGTAGGCTGGAAGATGTTCTGAATTTCTTTTCTAGATTGCTGTTGATGCAATTTGGATCCTATTGTACAATATAACTTCTAACTTCCAAATCAGATTATGGATCTAACGGGATAGAAATATTTTTCTTGACTAATTATAGGTAAATAGCTGCTTTCTTTCTTCATTTCTAGTATCCAAATTTTTTTCCAAAGTGGCGAAGCTAAAAGGCAATGTCAGTGTTGATATCCCATCCAGAATAGCCAATCCAAAACCTCAATGTGTTATAATAACTTAATAAGGGAGGTTTTTTTCATATTTGTTGTATTCAATTATAATGAATATGGTAGTATGGTAGTAACGTATAAAATTATAATGACTCTTGTTAATCAAAATTTCTTAAAACAGATACACGAATATTTAAATTTAAACAGACATGGTTGTGCAATAGGTGCCTTTCATTTTTTTGTTTTATTTAAATAAATCTCAATAATTGTTTTTTGCATTATTTGTTACTGTATTAATTTTAATTTCTCATAGTTGTTTGTTTTCTGTTTATATTAAGCTATAAAATTATTTAATTTAATTAAAATGAACGTGAAGTTTTTTCTTTTAGTTTTCTTCATAATGCTTAATTCATATTTTTTTAATTTTATTTGATGATACTAATTCGAATTTATTGTTGTACTAATCAAATGTTGTTTTTTGGACTATTTTTTACTAGAATCATTTTCATTACATATTATTTTTTACTTTTTTATTTGATTATATCTAAATAAGGTTTTTTATGGTTTACTAATTTTTTTGTTCAATATAAGACGACTGATTTGGTATGATTAAATTATTATTACAAACAGTGAAGGTCTTTTGTACCCTAGGAATTTCCTATTTTTAAAAGATGGAAGATGGGAATTATATGAAATGAAGATCAAAATATTTTCTTTAAATTATATTTTTAAAATTATAATTTAAAAATAAATAGATGTAAATACATTTACATGTATAAAATTGTTGTAACTATCAAACTAGTTATAGTAGAAGTTTTAAAATTCAATCACATTTAATGTTGGTTGATGGAATGTATCTAGAATGTGTGTTATCATTGCTCAATCACTACTCAATTAGTTGTAAAACGTAACTAGATGTTTATGAAATTTAATTGGAGTATTAAACCTCAAAATAAGTATCAAAATAATGAGGCCTTTATTCTTAAAGATAAGAAGTCAATAGCTCTACTATAATGTTCTCACCATGTTTAGAAGGATTCCTAGGTGGTGCACATGGAAATGTAGATCAAAGGAGTTGGGTGTCTTTATTTGCATTTCTAAATCGTGTTAATTTGGGCATGATGAAATTTTACCAAATCGTTTCAATTTTTCTTGTTACTGAAGTCTGATTTGAAATTGAAGTTGAATATCTTGATATATTCTAACAAAGATGTTGATATTTAATATGGATTTTTAACTAAAAATTGATTGATACAATTTTTCATTTGTTTCCATTCATATATTGATACATGTTCACCTGTCATATTCAAAGTCAAATTTTGTAGCTCACAATCCCGTCTGACCGAAGTATAATTTTTCTATAGCTAGCAAAAATTGATTGATACATGTTCCATGGAAATGTGTGTTATCTTCAATAATTTAAGCCATATATTATTTGGTTTGATATCTGAAGACTGCACATAACTATCATGTCAATATCCGATACAAAAAATTTGGAATATAGACATCTAAACATCTTACTCACATCATTTTTATCTGCCACTAATATTGAGTTTCCTCCATAATAGCACGTTTTTTAATTATCTTAGACCTTAGTTAGTTAACACATCATTTACTCTGTAGCACTGCTATGGCTTCTATTTGTCTTTCTGATGGTGTGTTCTTTGATTACGGTTGTTTGTTTACAGCTTGAGCTGTTTAATGATTCATTTTGCATGCTTCTTGTTTTCCTTATCTTTTAGGCGGTGAAGGCCGAACTTGGTAACAAACATGATAAACATATGGGAAGCATTAAAGAAGGGTTCGTGAGATGTACCTTCGAAGACAGAATTCTCATGAGCGATATCGTCTTCTTGCGTGCCTGGACTCCAGTAGAAATTCCCTGTTTCTTCAACCTGGTAACAACAGCCTTGCAACCTCATGATCAGGTTTGGAAGGGAGTCAAGACGGTAGCCGAGATAAGAAGGGAGCACAATCTTCCAATTCCATTCAACAAGGATTCTGTCTACAAGGTCCTTAATTCTCTTTAAGCCTTCGCTTGTATCTATTACATTCTACCTTTGTCTCTTGTACGTTACGTTTTACTTATCTAATGTAATCCTTCTCTGCAGTCTATCGAGCGCAAACCACGGAAGTTCAATCCATTGATCATACCCAAAAAATTACAAGCAGAACTACCATTCAAGTCAAAACCTAAGAACTTGCGTAAGCGTGAAAAGCCGCTTCTTGAAAATCGGCGAGCTGTTGTAATGGAGCCTCGTGAGCGAAAAGTTCATGCCCTTGTTCAGTACCTGCAAACAATCCGTAATGAAAAGGTAACTCTCCTACTTGTAAGCAAGCAATCAGCTCTTGTTGTCATGTTCTTCGTCTCAGAATAAACCATTTGCTACAAGCTCTCTCTCTCTAAACAAGAGCATCCTATGCTTTTGAATTTTTAGTGTATGATGCATCCAATTGCATAGTCTCAGATTCACAGCTTTCACTTGGTGAGAATGTTTTCTTCATTACTCAAGAGCCAATTTTTCTGTTTGCATACGATCTGTATGAATAAATTGGTGTGGATTGCGTTGGATGCAAAATCATCATTCATCATTCATTGTATGTGACTTGTCTGTCTTGTGACTCTTGTCCATGTGGTTGATTCTTGTTCGTCATTACTTTGAATGATTTTATGAAACCTTTCAGGTTACCAAATTACTCTGACAAGCTACACTGCTTTTTACCTTGGGAGCATGACAATCTTTGCCATTTGAAATAATCAGGATTAATAATGAGGATTTCAGTAGTCCTGGTCATTATTGGTGTTAGTGTGATGATAGGTTCCCTAGAAGGAATGGGTTTAGGGTTTAGGGTTTAGGGTTTAAGGTTAGGAATGGTGGGATGATGGTGAATCCTGTGGTGTTCTGATTGATTGGTGGGTGGTGGTTGTAGTTGTTGCTCACAAACTCGCTACATGCTTTTCTTTACTGCTGAATTCATGAATGATTCTGTGTTGTACTGCATCCAATCCATAACACCTTTTTTTTAATCAGTTTGGTCACCATTGTGTCATGCATATTTCAGATGAAGAAGCGAAAGCTCAGGGACAACGAGAAAAGAAATGCCCGGGAAGCAGATAGGGCCAAGGACGAAGAACTGACCAAGAAGCGACAGAGAGAAGATCGCCGAAACCGGTATCGCGAAGAAGAGAGACGGAAAAAGAGAGTGCGGAGAAATGTTTGAGACCGGGGAGCAGGGGAGCGTGTTCTACGAACCACGGATTTCATCACTCTCCTCCTCACTCCACCTTGGTTATGCTGAGAGGTTTTGAAAAGAAGCTCGTCATTTGAAGAGCTGATAAAGATACACAAGTAAGTGCCTCTGGTTTTTCCCCCAAGTTCCTTCTAATTAATTGGGTTTACATTACATGATAATGGTGGAATTTAGGTTTTCTCCTGTATTATTTGGGCCATTTCAGTGAGATCATAGTTTCGTTTGGTATGACTTTTATTTAAATCAAAAATTACTTTCAATGTAACGATGATGTGAGAAATTCTTGAAATAGTTTTTTCATATTTTTTCGTCTATGACATCTAACATTAAAAAATACAATTTTAATATTAAAATTACTTATTTTAATGTTAAAAGACAACACAATGTAATGAGGACATGTTTTTGTAATATTAAAATCATTTTCAAATTTTTTTTTCCTATTCTTAGAATTGAAAAAGCTCCTATAATTTTATGTTGAGTTATTATTGTGTACATTCACAGGGAGACTTGCTTATTTTATTTACATCTTCGGTGTACCTACAAGATGATCAATTATCTAAGGTTTTGTTCACGAACTGTTCTTTATTATTCCTAAAATCATTATATTGTCATGATGATGTAAGAGATTTTTTAATACTCTTTTCATAATTTTTTATCATATTCTTTAATTACATCAATATTCTTACATTTTAAATAATTATATTTTACACTTTTAACTAAATTATAAAACAAATATTAGTACAATTTAAATTCACCATGCAATATTTGAAAAAAACTATTGCATATTTTGAAATAACATGCAATATTTTAAAAAAACTATTGCATATTTTGAAATAACATGCAATATTTGAAAAAAACTATTGCATATTTTGAAATAACATGCAATATTTGGAAAAATGTGGAGTTTTGTCTTTTTTTAAAGAGCGGTGAAATATGCATTGGTATCATTTATGCATATTTTTTTCAAATAGTAGTGAAATATGCAATGGAATATGTTGGACGATATTTGAAGTTTTTTAAAAACAATGTTGACGTTAACAAATGCATATATTACAAATGTGTTCACTTAACATTTATCTCGGAATTAATTATAAAACAATTTTTATGCGATGGCGAATGGTGCTTAAGATTTCATTTGAAAATAGAGAGTTTTAGTTTTCTACAAGTTTTCGTGTGTCATCGTTTCAACACAATTTCTTATATATAAAATTTTATTTTACAATTTATTATACAATTTTAACGTCATTTGTGAAATTATTTTCAACTTTAGTTCTTTATGGTTATTGAAATTGGAGCATTTAGAAAAGGTCTTGTATGGATAAGCTTGGCATGCTTGTGATTGTGAGATGTTTCATCATATCTATCAAAACATGGATTAGTTTTTGTTGCACTTTTTTTTAAAAAAAAGGTATGTATTGATTGATCACATCCTTCTTGGGCCCAAGGAAATGGCTTAGTTCAATTTGGTTGGTTATATTCATCTCCTATTTGTGTTGATACCATAAAAAGGAAAGATTAAGGCTTTGTTTGAGGTTGATTTCAATCGATTTTTAAAATCATTCTTGTGGGGGGTTTGTGTTCATAGAATTAAAGAGAATTGAATGAAAGAGAATTTAATTTCGTCTAATTTAGGTGTTTATATGAATTTCTTCTAATGGAATTCAATTCCTTTATGGAATTAGATAGAATTCATTTAAAATAGGGATTTAGAATTCAATTTCAACCTTCTCTCTTGTGAATTAAGCGGAATCTTTCTGTTTGCCCATTTTCATGAGACATATTGTAGTTTTTACATCTTTTAAAAAGTTAATAGTTAAATTTTAAAATATATTAACATTTTACTATTCATTTAAAATAAAAAAAATTTAATTCGATTTAATTTTATTATATGCATAAATACTAAAATTTTAAATTCTATTTAATTCTAAGATGTGCACAAACACTTCTTTATTGAAGTTAATTTTATTCAATTCAATTTTAACTGAGAAATAAATTCTTAACAATTCATTTTCATTTAATTCTGTTTACACAAATGTACCTCTAACGTCATTAATATTGTATAAATTTCAATGTATGAATTTTCAACATCTTAATTACTATGTATTTTTAACCTCCTTCGTGAAATTAACTTTAGCTTTAAGTTGATTGAAGCAAACTCCAAACGAAGTCTAAGGGTTTACTTGTGTGCAGTGAAAAATTGTGAAGTAGAAATATGTGAAATGTAAAAGGAAAATTAAGAAATAGAAAATTTTAAATTTTAAATTTTAATAAAAGGTAGAAATTTTCTAGGATCACATAACCAAAAATGTGAAATGCCCACAAACACTCTAGCTACTCTAAACTACCATCGATAGTCGAAGAATTTGAACTTTGACGTTGTTAAACACCGAGAGGCCATCCATCTCTACTTGGAGACCATCTATGAGAATTCGTCCCCCCTCATTTACTTTATCAGGTCTCTCCTCTTACAGATGTTAATAGGTCGTGTTGGATTAGCATGGCCCAAGTTGTGCTTGACCTTTCAGCTAGCAAGGCATGACTTATTTGAGCTCGTGTCAAATCATGTTAGACTTGACCTTAGTTTAATTTTTAATTGTTTTTAATTTATTAAAAATTAATATAATATTAATCTAATTTATAAATATTAAAAAATGGTTAAATGTGAGATTTGAACTCTTAACCATGCTTCACCTTTTAACAAACTCAAATAACTATGTTATATACCATGTATACAACTTAAGAAAAGTATATTAAAATAAATGTAAAGTTTTAAAAAATTATAAAGTTATTTTCGTGTTATGTCAATCCATTTATCAAAAGCGAATTGTGTCATGTCGTCACGAAAACACAAGTGCAACCCAAGTAATACCTGTCAAATTGTGTTGTGTTGATCAATAACATAGTTTGAGTGTGTTATGCTATGTCAACCTAGTTAGGCATGATCTAATTGACAATTCTACCTTCACCTCTCATGCCTACTTAATCAAGTTGGGGCACGACCCATTTGAGCTCATAATAGGTGAATAATTTAATTTTTAATTATTTTTAATTTATTAAAAATTAATATAATATTAATCTAATTTATAAATACTAAAAAATGGTTAAAAGTGAGATTTGAACTCTTAATCATATATCACCTATTAACAAACTAAAATCACCAAACTATATACAAGACATACAACTTAAGAAAAATATATTAAAATAAATATAAAATTTTAAAAAATTATAAAATTATTTTTGTCCACGTGTTAAAAGTGGATTATGTCATATTGGACTATGTCGACTTAGTTACAGTCAAATTGACAACTCTACCTTCACCTCTCATGCCTACTTAATCAAGTTGAGGATCGGCTTTGATCGGTTCGCCAACAAGGAGAGTCTTCAATGGCATCGTCAAGGACTACAATTCCTGTCGCCTAGAGCTCGGGAAACAAACGAGGCCTTGGATTTGTAGGGTGGAAGGATTCCTTTGCTTCCATGGCATAGTGATAATAAAGGAGTAAGGGATAATAACGCTAAACTATTAAAACTTGTTGTGAAACAGATCAATCAAAATTGCAGCACAAACCACAACAACATATCAAAACTTGCAATGAAACAGATGAATCAAAACTACAACCCAACCAAACATGCACGTTGGAGCCATAAAATTAACAAAATGATAACACAACAGTCATTGCATATCAGCACTAATCTGCAATAATCAAAATCTACACTAACATGTATTGCCATTGATCACAACAACAATAGAGTTCAATAACAAAAACCAAGAACCAATGCTAGCAGTCCATGAATCTTCAAAGGAAAGACAGTTAGAAGAAGAGCAAAAGAGGGTTGGAGCAATCACAAGTTCTGTAGAAGAGATCGTGAGGTCAAGTTCGACGGATTGAGAGTCCAGAACTCTCAGAAGAAGGGAGGTGAGAAAGTCATGTAATGCTAAATATTCATGGCAGAGAATGCTTAGAAAACTTTCTCTCATTTTTCATCTTGTATAAATACCTTATATTTTTTAAAGCTCTCTGGCTTTTTCATTTCACCCAAATTCAAAAAAAGTTCAACCTGCACAAACACTCCCTTGAATTTTAAATTTATCTGACATTGATCAAGCTTCCCTAGGAGCATTTCTCTTGCTTGAGACTACCGTTGGCGCTAAATGATGCACAGATTCACAAGAACACAAATAAAAGGAGGAACAAGATGAATGTCATAAAATGCTCTAAATAATAATCAAATTGTTTTTTTTTTTTTTTCTTTCAAATCAAAGCAGACCTGTTCCTTCTGAAATCTCAAAATTTGTCGTCCACAACCTACCTCTTAGAAGGGAGGGGTTGCAGATCCAATCACGGCTAATGAAAGCTTGGAGTTGGTGAGTCTTAATTCTAGGGCATGGATGATTCTTCCTTTCTAACCTCTGAATCCTTGTTAGGTAGATGGTTGGCCTCCATTTCCAAGCCATTCCTCCTCCGCAGCTCAAAATCATCAATCTCAGTCCTTGGCTCGTCAGCCGTGCCACCAGAATCTGTTGTACCAATTTCAGGTGCAAGTGAAGCTGCTTCGACGCCCGAATCGCTTTCAGTCAAGCTACCACTTTCAATTTCTGGGGACGAAAGTGGATTTCGCTCTTCCACCTTAGGGTTTACATCATTGTTTGGCAATGCTTTTGGAATTGCTGCTTTCAGCTTCACAGGGAGTTGATGGATTGGCAAGGCAGTACTTATGACCTGACCTGTCTTTTGCCTTTCCCTGTAAATCAACATTTC
Organism: Amphibolis antarctica; assembly: GCA_024699675.1. Classification (NCBI taxonomy): domain Eukaryota; kingdom Viridiplantae; phylum Streptophyta; class Magnoliopsida; order Alismatales; family Cymodoceaceae; genus Amphibolis; species Amphibolis antarctica. The sequence goes on from JAMKPZ010000749.1 coordinate 76,532, forward strand.
ACTCTTGTACCTTTCCTTGTCCTTAAGGCCTATTTCCTGATAAACCTGAAATTAAACCAAAAGGGCATATTAATCACTGACAAAGTTGATTAGTTCGAAATAATCAACTAAAAATTCAGAATCGATTATTTTCGATCCTCATACAGCTTTCTCAGTTTCTGTCAGCTTGTTCCAAAGTTCACCAATCATTCTACTGATTTCTCTGTCCTTTCCTGGATGGAGTGGCTTCAACCTAGCATGTTGTTCTGCAAAGAAGAAGTTGTATCCACTTCTGTTTGGTTTTGGATGTGTTGGATCTAACTTGCTGAGCTTTCTTCGCTTCAGTCGACGGCGAGTACCAGTGACCACACTACCAACATCAACCTTCACAGGTTGTGCTGCAGATTTGTCATGAACATGGTAAAGAACACCTTGCAACTTCTGGCCCCCTACCCAAACAGTTGCTAGATAGCCATTATCAAATTTCGCGTCAATAATTCCAACCACTTGATATGGCTTTTGTACAGATATATTTACTGCATCAAAGAAAAAAGTCATTGTGCTGAGGTAGAATAAGATCGAGATTGACGCAATAAAAAAAAGAAATTCGCAACTCCATTTTTGCTAGCTATGCCAATTTGCATGGTGTGACTAGGCTTTGTTGTTGCCTTTTGTTTCATTTTACCAAGATATGTTGAAATTCAGCACCAGCAAAAGTCAATCAGTATCCAGAAAACAACCATCCAATATGGTAAGGTCTGTTTAGGTTAATCAAACATAATCTACACCTTAAATGCACATATATTTTGGAAGGACAAGTGTTGTGTTTTTTTTTTCCACAAAACAAAACCACAATAATTATAATGGAGAATATGGTCTGAGAACGCTGGAAAAACATTGGGTATTATAAATTGATGAAGAAACACATAAATCCCACGTGAATTACACATAAGTCTGAACAGAAGCCTTCTTCAGTCTGAACAAAAGTCATTTAGTCCAAAAGAGTCTAAAAAGTTGAAGCCTTCGGGACTTTTAAAAACAAGTATATGAGAAAGGTCACTGTAAAATTTCATCATATTTGGATTTTGAAGGCCATTTAAACGCTTGCTAGTTTCATCTTCACTGCAATGCATCATCAGAAGCCAATGTCGTCTACCTACCAATTATGAGATTGGATATACTCACTCTCTGCACAATAGTTCATGATAATCTGTTCTAGCAAAATGTTGCAATGGATTTGCTACTAACCAATTTTATCATCGTACACATTTTAGATGTATTGCACTTCAAAGAAACATGATCAATTCATCTACAATTTTCAGTGTCTTTGTACCTCCGGCAAGAAATTCACTTGTGTTTTTCTTCCGTTTCACACGAATAACTGGAGTTTTCATTGCTGACACCAGATGTTCAACAGACCTATCAGGATCTTGATTAGTTGAAGCTGCTGACACTGCCAGTAAAAAAAACTCAGTAAGACGGAAATCTAGTTGAACAAGTATAATTACAGAAAACAAATGATGGAAGATAGGAGGACCTGGACTCCAACCCTTTGCTTTGAAAAAATAGATTTGCTCGTAATGGTGCAGCAAGGAGACATAATACTTGCGCAGGACAAAAGATGCATTTGTTGCTGTAGAGGGAAAACTAAAAACAGCAGTTATTTCCTTCCATCTCCTGTCCTTGATGACCTGTAAATAATCATGGAGAAATAAAAGCATAAATAGATTGCTCATAATGGAGAAACGAAACCCTAAAGCATAAACATGTTGTGAAAGCAAGAACACGGGTAAGAATGCAAGTGACAAACGACACTTTTTTTGGCTACGAACTTATATTTAGTTTCATACTTTCATGTCCTTGTATGGCATCAAACACTTAGCACCGTGTCTGGCATCTTGTGTTTAATAACTGAAAAATGCTATCATATTAATCTTATTTTGTATTCTTACAACCTTGGGAGTGTGGAACATGCAAGTTGCAACATGGAACCAGTCACTGAATACACAATTTCAGAGTCTCCTTGCTTCAAAATGCAATATTTGATTATTTCACACTAGTGCGTCAACTCTCCAAGCAAATTAAATTTTGCTCCACTACAAAGTTTACTCTATAATTTGCATCAAAGGGTGTGTTTGGAAACAAGCTACTCTAACTCTATATAAACTTTCATATATCATCATTAATGTATGAATTATCATGCATAAACTCCTACTTCACAATTTACCATACAATTCCAATACTATTTGCAAAAGTATTCTCTAACTTCAACTCTTCATAGTTGCTGAAGTTGAAACATCTCGTTATCAAATGAAACCAAAGAGTTTAGTAAAACCACATGTATCTTTCCACAGTTGTACACAAACCAGGAAATGGTTCATCAACCATTACAATGAGAATTTTGAAACCGACAAGAGCTAATACATGGGCAATGTATGCTATTGTGGCATATCAATATGAACACTTCATATGTACATATATTCTACAAAACACTAGAAACTTTTTTTCTATTAGATAAAGATCTACAAAAAATGATAAAAGGTCTCTTCTAAAGTTCGCAAGACTAAGTTCAATTATCCCTGTTTGGCTTAAGATGTTTCAAAACACTTTCTCCTAAATTCTGCATTGAGAGATGCTGAGATGCATACGATTTATGTTGATACAAGTGCATAGAGTATGGAGTTTTGAGCAATCAATACCGTTTCAATGCCACTATTTGGTACATTTTTGTGCATTAATTTATCAACATCTAAAGCATTATTAATGAGTACTTAAGCTAAATTCTTATGTTTTAGTATCATTTTAGGTTATACATAAGTTCAAGAGGTTAAATGCACAAAAAATGGAGATATGGTTATTGTTTTCTTTATACATGGATTAAATTTCATAAGGACTATTACGAACTTGCATGTGATGTGGTTGTGTCAATACCTTTTCAATGCCACCTCGTGAAGTGACCTCTACGAAAAGCCTATGAAGATCTAGCTCCTTCCCTCCTACAATAGGCACCCTGGAAGATTGATTCAATGAAAATAAATCATTAATATCTTCGTGCAAGATTCTGCTTGATTCTCTATGAAAATACAATTTTACGATGACAACTAGGAAGCACTAATACAATTTGGGAATCAGATATGGCACAATCTACATCCAGAGATTCAATAATTTTCCAAATTAAGGATCCAATTCAGTTTGAATATAAATATGTAAAAATTCAAATGTCAACCTGGCAGGATGAAATTCAAACAATGGAAGCAAAAGAATCTTCTGATATTTTAATTCTATTAAAAGCTAAAAGTATAAACATATCAGTGATCATTGAAGGTAGTTACAGCCAAAGAATGACATCTTGACACATTTTCTATGAATTTTCAATATTCTTATTGTTTATTGAGGAATCGATAGGCACTTCCTTGTCATAAATGGATGATGTTTTAAAAACCACAAATGTATCATAAACATATTTCATCTAAATGTTGGAAAAAATAATTTCACATCAAAAACGATGAGTGAAATTGAGATTTTTATATCACTTATTAGTCTTTTTCTATTAATCAATTGATTTTGATTTTAATGAGGCAAAATTTACATAATATTAAAGTCAATTTATACACGCTACATATAAAATATTATGTAGAGTACTTCAATAAAAAACTCACATACACAAGGGCATGTTGAGAAAAATAGCTCTCATCAAAAACGATAAGTGGAACTAAAACCTTTATATCACTTGTAAACTTTTTCTCACTAGCCAATTAATTTTAATAAGGTAAAATCTACACTAAGGTGAATCCAAACAGGAGGCCTAATGTTTCAACATTAAGGTGGATAGCAAATACATCATTATATTCAAGGTGGATGTTTGTTTGCAAGAGTTTGAGCTCCCAACCCTTACAAGAACCATTATTGTATTGTTCATGTTCATGCGATAGTAACATGAATCTATTAGGTTGCATTTATTTGCAATTTTAACTTCAGCTCTTGTACTATAACTAGAATCAGTTGGAGTTGTTCGTTAGAATTAAAGCAATGTATGTTTAGAGTTTTTATAAGTTAACTTTTGTACTATCAACTGCTTGTACTGTATGGTACAATATTGTTTGTTAACACTATTCATCAACTTCAACAGTCTATAGTAATAGGAGTTGATGTTTGGTAAACAAACAAGACCTAAGAAAGTACAAAAGTGTGACTCTTGTCCAAAAGCTACAAGACCCCAAGAGCTAGATCTTCTTAGAGTCTTTGCTTCCAAGGGTTTCAAACAAATACTGCCTAAACATACATAGCACTTCCAACAAGTTTAGGTCTGCTTATCTCATCCATTTTCAAGAATGATAGATGATACTACTACAATGCCATGGGTAAATAAGAGACATTTACCATTATAAGGGATAAGAAAGTGTTACGGACGGATGCCTCATACCATCATAGTGAAATAACTCATCCCCAAAGACCAACCTGATAGAAGAGAGAGTCCACCCTATATCAAGACTAGAATGATGTTTGCATCACCAACGTAAGACTATTTGGTCTCATACCCAAATAGTTCGTATCAATATTTGTCATACTTCCTACACCAATGTCCCCATCAATGACTCACTCTAGATGTTTAGGCACCCAAGTTGCCTCTTTCGATGAATAAGCCGTTAGCATAACCCAAGACCTGATTCGGATCGTACCGAATTTGATACCAATTGTTATGGAACTGATGTCCCAGAAAGGCTTCTTCTCAGATAAGCAAGTTGAAATTGAGATGCAAAGAGAGAGGGACAGACAAGAGAGGTACATGAACTTGGTGCCAAGTGTTTGGTGAAGCTTCTCCAGTGTGTCCGTGAACAACCCTGCATCAGCCATGACATCTTCGTATCTTCCTTCTGCTGGAGGATACAGGTGGTGCTTTGCCCCAGAGGAGACATGGTAGCCACCCTCTGTCATCAATGGTGGTGCTGGTGGTTGCTCCTTCATCACCCCTTTCTCTTCAACTTCTTCAGACATCAAATCTCCAAATGCCAACAACAACAACAGACCACATCAAACACGGACAGAAGAGGAGGAGGATCACATTTTACCAAAAAACAAGCAAAAGCAGCAGCAAGCAAATGCAGCAAACATGGAACGCCCGGAATGCCATCAACCCCCATGGAAGAAGGAAAAATCTTTATTGGGTATTGGGTATTTTACCTCTTACATGAAGAACACCACCACCTTGAGAAAGCAACAGTGAAGCCTGAAGCTGGAAGCTGGAAGCTTGAAGCTTGAAGGTGGAAGGTGGAAGGTGGAAGGGTGAAGTCACTGAACCAACAAACCAAACACCCCTCTCCTCCACAATGAGGCTTCCGTACAAGGAGGACGAATGAACAGGGCCCCGGAGGATTCAAAAATCTGAGCAGATCATCACAACCCACACACACACTGAACACCCATTTGCCCTGCCGTACACAGGAGACAGCAAGGTCTCATAAAACCTCCTGCATCCATCTCTCTCTCTCTATCTCTCTCGCTCTCTCTCTCTAAGTAAAAGGCAACACCAACCAAAGAGCACAAGCATCCAATCGAAGCTTTTTCTGCAATCAAACGAAATGAAAAAATCAACCTAACGACCCACGTCACCAATAATTCCCCAAATCTCAAACTTTGTTGGGGGAGAAAAATCAAAAATGCAGACCAGTGAGACAAACACACACACACATATATATATACACACATATGTATATACATATACCATCAAAGAAAGAGGCTTGGGAGGCGTCATAAGAATACCCAAATCGGCTTCTCCCAACCAGAGCTTCTTGTATATAAATGGATGATATAAATCACACACAACAGTTACAGACTTACAGTCTTTGTAATCGTAGAATGATCACAGGTAAAAGAAGAAAAAGAAAGAAGAGAGAAGAGCAGAGGAGAGAAGTAACCCAAGGCCCACCCAACCCTTTGGGGAGGAGAAGATGAGAAGAAATATTGAAACGCTTGTGTGCAGTAATTCGTTTAAACTATGGGTGTATTTGCGTGAACTTTAGAATATAATTTTTAGGTAATGAAATGATGTTCTATCGGTATTTCTAAAGAAAAGTGTTTGAAAGAATGAATAATAATTTAAAAATTATATTTTTTTATTAAAATAGTATTTTTTAGGAATTAACAGAAACTCTTTCAATTTTGGGAGTAAGAAAAGATAGTTTTCTCAATTTTTTTATTGAGAAAATGATTGGTTTTGTTTGACAAAACTAATAGATTAGTTAAAACTGAAGTTTACTTTTTTTTTTTATGTCGACATGATTCTTAAAGTAAGAAATTTTTTTTCTATTTCTTTCTTTAATAACTATAATGAAAATCTCTACTCTCTTTACAACATTTGGTAAAATATATATTTTGTACAGTAAAAATCACTGTAAACCTTATTACCAAACAAAGTCTTTAAGATTGCCTTCCAAATCAACACTATCAGTAAGAAATCACTACAAATCAGAGGTTTCTACTTGATCGTGCTTAACTGAGTTGGCATGATTTAATATAAGGTGTATTGTGTATTTGTTTGCACCTGCTCCTAACTTTTGAAGTGGATTAGAACCTTTTTTGAAGTTATACAAACAAACATACATTTTTTATTAATGTAACAGCTCCAGAATTTTAAAGCATCAACTCCAATATAGTTAATTCTCCACCTATTAGAGGAGCCACTCATCCATAGCTTCTCAAAATAATAGTCACTCAAAACCTAAAAGACATGACTATCCTTCTCGCATGTTGATTTCGTAGGCGATTTTTGGGATTTTGGTTTTCTATTTTTTTTTTGAATTTTTTGATTTTTCGGTTTTTTGTTTTTCCTCCTTATTTTTCAAGATTTTGGTTTTCTTCTTTGTTTAGTTATTTTTGTAAGTAAACATTGATTTTTTCACCATTTGAAAATTTACTTATGAAAATTTTAGTTATTAAAATTTTTCTATGATTAAATTAAGAGTATTTATCCAAAAGTAGTGTAATTTAGTTCAGTACACTATAATTTTTGAAATTAAAAGTATTTTATTATAACTATTGAAAATCTATAAATTGAAACTTTACAAATACTTTTATTTATTTTAAAAAAAAAATTTAATAAAAAAAATTCTTAAAATATTGTTATTAAAATTTATCAAAAAAAACTAACATTTAAGGGTAAAATTGAAACTTTTAAAAAATTTTAAAAAAATACTACTCCAACAAACAAACGTAGCTCCTAAACTGTCATTCCTTTCAAGTACTACTCTTTTAAAGTATTATTATAGTATCGCTCTGAGAGTTAGGAACTATGTTTTAGAATTCAAACAAATGTACTCTTTGTTTATAGATTAAATTAGAGTAATTTTAAGAGTAATGCAAATAAACATTACTTTCATCACACCTCTATCCTTGGACTTCTTGTTATTTTGTTAGTGAAAGAAAGACAGAAGAGTATGAAAAATGGAGGAAAAAAGGAGAAATTAAGGAAAAATGTATTCTTAATTATCTTTTTAAATTTAATGTTTAAAATGACTTCTATAATAAAAAAATATTTTTTAAAATTTAACATCATCAAATTAAAACTTTATTATTATTTTTTACATTTTTAATAAAAATAAACTCTTCAAATATTGTTAAAAATATTTACAATAAAAAACTTTTAAGGATAAAATTGAAACTTTATAAAAGTTACTGCTCTAACAAATAAACATAACTCCTGAATTGTTACTCTTTCTTTAGTGTAGTTACAGTACCGCTTTAGAAGCTAGGAGTTGTAATTTAAAGCTAAAACAAATGCACCCATAATTAAATCGTGTTGTTGATTGACATAGTACAGTTTGATTGGTCACGTTTAAGTCGTATTCCAATGTTTTCGCGTTTGGGTTGATTTTGATGTGTGGGCTGACACAACACAACATGAGAATAATTTTGTAATTTTTTAAAACTTCATGTTTTTAATATACTTTTGTTAAATTGTATATAGTTTGGTGGTTTTAATTTGTTAATAAGTAATACATGGTCATAAGTTTGAATCTCACATTTAACTATTAGTATTTATAAATTATATTAATGTTATATTAACTTTAATAAAATAAAAAATAATTAAAAAATTTGAATTCTTCCAATAATTAAGTCGAATGAGTTTTACTTGCACTATCGATCAAAAAGTCGAATACAACTTGACACAACACAAATAGTGTTCTATCTATAAAAAATTCAAGTTATGCCAATTAAAACACGACCCATTGACATGTTTACTGTAAATATCATTTTCATTAATTAATTAATTATATTATTTGTTAGTTATATTCAAGACATCTTAAAAATAAATGTAAATAACAAATGTAGTTGTAGGTAATTTTACCACGAACTAAAATTCTCATGTAATTCTAACTTTGTTTGCGAAACTAACTTCAACTTCAATTCTATCTAACTGTTAAAACTAAAAAAGGTCATCCCCAAATGCACGGATTGTTCACCAACTCTACTCTCATTTAAAGTAATAATTTCCAAAAAGAGATTTTTTATTATATTTTTGCATGATTTTGGTAGATCATGCATGGAAATTCAAAGCTACGGGAATAATTTAATTACTCATTTGATTTTCCAAATCCGGGAGGGGTCTGGATTCCAACGGTGGATCTGGATCTGGACCGACGTGGACGAATTCCAGCCGTCGGATTTGGTGGTGGGATTGTGACAGCGTGGGTGTTGTTTGTCTGGACATTTTAAGGAAGTAAGTTGAATTTTATGATTTTCGAAATACACGATAAAAATGTAATAATATTTATTTAATTTTAAAATAATAAAAATTATAAAAATTATTTAATAAATAATATTATAAAATATTATTATGTATTATAAAAAACGTGATTATACAATGATAAATGTTTAAACATACGATATCACGTGATGAGACGTGTGGGTGACGTGGCTCTTTAGTTGGGCCCGGCCTTTTTCGGATCCGGCACGAGACGTGGATTTTTTTTTTTTTTTTT
>JAMKPZ010000751.1:0-47006 GCA_024699675.1 Amphibolis antarctica
ATAGTTGGATATTAGACTCGGATGCATCTCATCATATGACTCCAAACAAGGAGTTTTTCCACACGTATGAGCAGGTTAATGGTGGACAGGTAACACTGGCCAATGATGATGTTTGCACTAGAGTAGGAGTTGGTTCAATTCGTTTCAAGATGCATAATGGTATTGTGAGAACTCTAGAAGATGTATGGCATGTTCCCAAGCTGGGAAAGAACTTGATTTCCTTGATGACACTTGATTCCAAGGGTTTCAAGTATACAGGTGAAGGAGGCAAGCTAGTTGTCTCAAAGGGCTCATTGGTGGTGTTGAAAGGAGTCAAGAATGGACCTTTGTGCATACTTCAAGGTTCTCCGGTTGTAGGTGTCGCTGTTGCTGTTGCTGCAAATCAGCAATCCACGTTTGCCATTTGGCATTCCAGACTTGGACATTTGGGACAGAGAGGAATGCAGAAATTCAGTAGTTTGGGCAGATTGGATGGACACAGATACATTGATGCAGATTTGTATAGGCATTGCATCTATGAAAAACAGAAGAGAGTCTCATTCAGCAAAGGAGAGCATACGACTCAGGGAACATTAGACTATGTCCATGCAAATTGTTGGGGACCTTCCCAACAACCCTCTCTTGCAGGTTTTAAGTATTTCCTTTCCATTGTGGATGATTACTCACGTATGACATGAGTTTTCATTTTGTGTAGTTCATTGTGTCTCTGGTAGATCCAACATATGTGGTTTTATTGGAAAATGGTAGTTTCATGTAATCTCATCACTATGTTCAGTTGACTGGTTACAATCGGCCAATGAATATTGGCCATCGGCATCTTAATTTCATGGAATTAAAGACCAGCAGTACATTTTCTTGGAATTTCTGGGAATTCCTAGGAATAATCATTGAAATAATTTAATAAAATAATTTAATAAAATAATTTATAATTCAATTACATCCAATACAATTTCAAAAACCTATTTTTATTGTGTAATTGACATCCTTAAGAATGTTCAAGATATAAATAAATATTTCAAAATATAATTGATGTTATAATTGATCATGAGCCTTCTGATATGTATTTCAAATTGAAATTTATTAAAGTAGTGTACTGAGATTATGACATGGCACTCATGAAAATAATATATCATATTGAAGATTTCATCATAAATTTCATATTGAAAATAAAAGTATGTTGTATGATAGGAGTATATGACATCTATTGGAACTACTGAACAGCATGAAATTTATGCTTGTTTTTCGATAAGTTTAGGTTTTAGAGTTGGACGGAATTTCTCATTTTTTTTAAAATTTGTATGAATTCACATCAGCTTCAATTTCCAATCATGTATTACTGGGATATGCATGTAGTCTTGGTGCCTCTGCAATCATGTGTCATTTCACTCACTGGTTTTACTGTTTTGGGATTGTTTTCTTATTAACACATTTAAAAAAAAAAATCTGAAACCACATTGGTTTTGAATGTGAACAACAACTAAGAGTAATAAGTTGAAATTACAGGTTACATGTTATCCAGTTTGTATGGTTACCAATGGCAACTATTAGTTTTTGTATGTGCTAGCATCTATCTATTCATTGTTTAAATGTTTATATTTTACCTCCATAATGTAGACAGGTTACAAGAGTACTCTGATTTTGCTTCCTTTTATTCATACATTTTTTTGGAAATTTGATGTTTAGTCACGTGACTAACACAGATTTATATGGGAGTTTAGCTAGAAGTTATCTATTTCTATGGACTAAAATCGTCATTTTCACTAATGAAACAGGTGGTTCATCTTTTGCTAAAAATACATCTACGACTGTAACATTTACTTCTTCATAGACAAACTAGGATCCTGATACACATTGCTTTTGAAATCTCTGCAGTGTTGATATAATGTCATTCTGCATCTTGCTATCAAGAAAAGCTTTATTCACATGGGTTTTTTTTTTTTTCAAGAAATTTCTACCTTAATTTATTCACTAGGCAAGTAGGTGCCAGTAAACCAAAAGTCAAAGGTACAAAATGTAAGGAGGACTAGACCAAAACCTCACTTAGGAAAAATCAAGCGACACAACATCAAAGGCCAAACGAAAGGAGCACAAAATTACAAAAGCCTACAATCGAATGGAAATTTCGAGTGCGTGTCATGCCACTCGATAAAAGTTCCGACCCCAAAGCAAGTAGATGCCACCAAGCATATTAATTATGAAAGTTAGGAATGCTTCACGCATCAAGCAAAATTGTGCTCCAAAGCTCCCTAGGGCAAGTGCCTTTTGTCTAGATTTGTAAATTAATGCCAACACCTCAGTGTGTCATCCAGTTTGCGACACAATTACCTTCCCAAGGAACTCATCCAATTGATTCAAACATTGGACCAGCTCAAGCACGTCCCACAAAGGACCACATCCACCAATTTTCTTGCATTCAGCTCCAATAGAACATCTTTGTAGTTTCTACCCATAGAAAGACAGAATTGCATACTCACCAGGAGAGCCAAAAATTCTACATACTTCACATCCTTAGCTACTAACGATCTTGTTGCTGCCCATGCTAGCTCACCTTTGTCATTACAGAGGACCCACCCTCCATTGATTGGTGAATGTGCCATCAATATTGAGTTTTCAGTGTCCCTGGTTCGACCTTTTCCACACAATTCATTAACCATGAGACAAGCATCCCTCGGGACCTGCATGCCACTTTTGTAGGCAAGAATGATAGATGAGAATACTTTTTTACGAATCCGAAGACCCAAACGAGCACACACCCATCTTTGGAACAAAAACGCCCATTTGCTCTCAAAGAATAGATGCGCTGGTGAGTTTGCCCCTTTTACTAACCTACAGCAAGCACACATAGAAGTAAGAGAAGAACCCCTCTTGATGTAAAGTTCGTCAATAGGGAGAGCATTCTAGAATCACGTCCACAAAAAGAAGGATATCTTCGTTGGAATATACGGTTTCCAAAGACCCATATTCTAGTCCACTCTAGCACTTCTCTTTTGGAAAAAATTCCACGCATCAACAGTGGAAAGGCTACCATCACTAGTCGCCACCCACTCAAACTTATCCTTGTCTTGAGAAAGCTTGTGAAAATCAACTTATCAAACACTTCCGTTGGGATCAAGTTCCTCCAACCAGAGATGTCTAAGTGACTTAGTTTCGCTAGTGACCATGATGCCTAGCCACCCCATGTCTACCTAGCCACCTCATGTGGACCTTTACTTTGCCCTATGCCTCATGTAGACTACGCCATCCATGTGAGGCACCTGCACGAGGAAACACAACACCACCATAAGTTGCTTTAATGTAATTAGACCAAACACCAAAACCTTGTTGCACTCTCCAGGCCATCTTGATCCTTAGAGCAAGCATCATCTCCTTGAAATCTCGCACACCCAAGCCCCCTTCCGACACAGACTTGGTGATCTTGCTCCATCGGACATAATGCTTAGACCTATCATTGAATACACTTCATCACAAGAAATTAGCATAGAGACGTGAGATAGAATCAATCACAGTTTTAGGAATATTGTGAATGGTAAAAACATGAACTGGCACTCCTACAAGCACATGTTTAATAAGTATCAGGTGACCCCTTGGGTGAAGCAGTTTAGAAGCCCAACTAGTCAGCTTCATCTAGAATTTCATCACCAAATCCTGAAAATAATTCACTTTAGCTCTACCCAGAAAAATAGGACAACCTAAATACTTGTAAGGAAATACTCCCTATTTAAAGCTTGTCTCTTGCATTATGCTCGATGCATGACCCATTGGGCTCTTATTGGAGATGTAGAAGTGACTTTTATCTAGATTGATCCTTTGCCCAGATGCCTTCTGGTACTGATTCAAGATCTCATTGCATTTGCGAATTGAGTCCTTCCTACCATTCAAAAAAAGAATTATCATCCACATATAATAAATGAGAACATGTAAAATTGTTAACCCTTAATAGGTAAGGAATATAGCTAGGCGCTTGCTCCATATTTGTCAACCCCTGGCATTGAAGCTCTTCGGCAAGAATGAAGAGATATGGTGAAAGAGGATCCCCTTAGCGGACATCTCAAAAATTTGTGAAAAATTTAGAGGCCGATCCATTAATAAGAACTACAAAAGAAACATTTTTAATATAATTTTTAATAAGACAAATGCAGTCAAAAGAGAAACCAAATTTATCGAGAGCTACAAAGAGGGCATCCCACTCAAGCTTGTCATAGGCCTTTTCCATATCTAGGCTCATAATGAGATTTTTGCTCATATAGCCTTTATCAATTTTCTAGGTAAGCTCTTGAGTCAAAGAGATATTGTCAAAGATGCTTCTGTGTTTGATGAATGCTCCTTGCGTGGGCAAAATCAACTTCTCGATAAAACAACTCAATTTGGAAGTTAAGATCTTCATAATAACTTTATATCTAACATTACACAAGCTAATTGGCCTAAAATCTTTGAAGCTACATGAGTTCTGAGTCTTCGAAATTAGCACGAGGTGACTTTCCAAGAATGGTCAAGGTTACGCCCCCAAAAGAACTCCCGCACAACATTGACCACTTTGGCCTCAAGTAATGCCCAATTCTTTTGAAAAAAGGCCCCTGTGTACCCATCAGGGGCAGGAGTACTATCTAGATACAAAGTTATAATTGCTTGTTTAATTTCTTCTTCGTCTGGCATTGTCGAAAGGAGCTTGCAGTCCTTGTTCGTCCTTGTCCATCACCAGTCTAGGAATCAGTTGAAGCAATTCAATATCCACACGATGCTCCTCAGATGTATAGAGTTTGGTGTAATACTGAACAACATTGTTCCAAACTTTGTCAATTGTGTTAAATTCCTCTTTACTCTACATAAGGTGTTCAAAAGCATTCCACCTATATCTGTTATTAACCAATGCATGAAAATACTTTGTGTTCTGATCACCTTCCTTTAGCAGACGCGAGCTTTCTGTTCAAGGAAAATATCTCGTTTGTTGTCATTGTAGCTTAGCTCACTTTTAAGCTGACCCAAGCGATGAAGATCCTCTGTCGACGATGATTCCTGCAAAGCTATTTCAAACTCCCTTATTTGAGTCATAATTTGATCTTTCTCTTCAAACACATTGCCAAAAATGGACCTATTCCAAATCTTTAGGTCTACTATAAGATTACAAAGCTTGAAAGAGAGGTTGTCCAAGGAGTTGGTTGCCACCCAACCACCCCATCGTTGATTGATTACTTGTTCAAAATCACTATGCAGATGTCACATATGATAATATCTAAAAAATTTTGATCCCTAGTTTTGCACTTGCCTCCCTTTGAGGGTAAGTGAAGCATGAACAGAGTAAACTCTATTTTCATATCGAATAGTCATGTCCTAATTCTAACAACACCAGAAATTGGTCAAAACCCTATCCAATCTTTTATAAAGTTTGTCACTCCTTGATCTGTTGTTGCAACACGAAAGATCACTCACCTATTAAGGTTCCACCAAAGTATTATTCTCAATAAATTCATTGAACTCACAACTGCTGCCAGCCTTAGAAATCTTGCCTGTGGAGCATTCCTGCCCATTACGGATGACATTAAAGTCACCACCATGGACCTAAGGAGCATCAATAATCCCACTATTAACCTCACTAAGATGGCTTTAATCATAATTAACCAATAATTAATAAAAAAGAAAACCTGGGGTCAAACATCCTAAGACATTTGACCATGGATTCCCGTCTCCTTGGAGGCAATAATGCTGACCCCACTATGATTTCGACGCGTGTAGACTTTTTTTGGGAGCGATTGAACATTAAGGTCATCTGATTTGTAGTCTCGTAAATTGCATGTCCTCTGCCCCTGCACACCTGCGACCAGCTCCACATCCAACAGAATATCAAACGGCTCAACATTGAGCCCACAATCAATCGGGGACAACTGCACGGTTTCTCTGGGGACAACCGTACCTGATCCTTCCTCGTGAGATTTCTCCTTGTCTTGCCTCTGCCTAGGGTCCTATCTCCACCCATAACATCGCCCACCAAGCTTGATAGCGTATCCGTTTGAGTTTGAACTGAGGTGCCTCCCGGTCCCCCATCTCCCGACACACTATGCCTGCCGGATCGAGACACATCAGAACAACAGTCACCCCCACCTGCCCCATGTTCTACCTGGCTTGTCTTCCCATGGGTCGGCACCAACCCTATACGCTTAGGGTTGACATAACCAGCACATTTATCTCTAGCTCGCCCCCCCTAGGGGTTCTTGCGTCTTCTCTTCCTATTTTCCACTTGAATCCACTCAGAACGACCTCCGTTAGTGATTGCTATATTGGGAGTACTAGGGTTCGAAGGCCCGACCTCCTGCTCCTTCTGAAGGTTGCCTACCTTGGTTTTGATCCTCACTCCCCGAAGCCCCCTCGCCAGATTAGACTGATTCTGGGGTGGGTTCAGTGGCCGCCTGTGAAAACCACTCGATTGCTTCTCCATCTTGCAATTATTCTCAAGATGCCCCGATTTCTGGCACCTAGTGCAATATCTAGGTATAAAAGGATAAACCACCGGTTGCTTAATTAATTCTCCAACATTATCAATCAGCACATGATTAGGAAAGGGTGTGGAAAAGTTCATTTCAACACACACTGCCGCAAGCCCCGGCCTTGTAAAATTCGTGACATCTTTGTGGATACAAAGCACATGCCTCACTGTTGGGCCCAAGCCTAGGAGACACCCATCACTCCTAGCAGGGCAAAAAGCTGGTCAGAGGATGTTGTGAATCTCAACGATGACCTGCATGGCCTTGGCGAGCGTCCTCTGTCCGTGACAACCATGTAGGGCGGCCGCACAGGAGACCCGTCAAGACAGTCGAAGCCCGGGACGATCGAAGCAAAAGGAGCAACCGACGCGAGCGGAAGGAGCGCTGGACGACGCGAGCGACAAGAGCACCCGATGATGCGAGCGACAAGAGCACCCGACGACGCGAGCGGAAGGAATGCCTGGCGAAACGAGCGGAGGGAGCGCCCGACAACGCGAGCGAGAGTTCTACTTTATTCACATGGTTGGTTGTTGAATATTTCATTCTTTTGTGACATTCTGTTAAATTTCTACAAAGGTAGTCTACATTAAAATCATAATTTTGGTACTTCAAACATGATTTTGTTTGTTAATGTTTAACAGTAACTGAATCATACTAGATGGTTTGTAGGCCTGAAAATGTGTAGTTGTCCCATCTTTGACTTTCCTTACAAGATAGTTGTGTTGAGCTTTCCTATAATAGGTTAGGCAGTAGTGAGAAATCACAATATGATGAATTTTGTTGATTTTGAATGGTAGTATGGTCTACAAGAATTTTTTCGAATTGCCATAATGGATGGATATGTTACATTGATTAAAAACATAATTACATTCTAGCTTTTCCCCATGGAAAATTTATTTGGGATTTTGTTGTAGTTCTGTTGGGTTTATTCTACATCCTTCGTTCATCTTCTAACCCTTTTGTTTTCCTCTCTTTGATTGGATCTTTTACATTGTTCTTTTTTTCATCTTCATGCGGAAGACATGGATTCAAGCCATAGGAAATAAGCTTCTCATTTGTGGAGGTAAGACTATGTACTATTAGACCTTGTCTACACCTCACATTGGAGCCAATATTGTGCTTTGGGCTTTCCCTATTTAAACAATACATTTTCCCAACATCCAAAAGTAAAACTTGCATTGTAATAGCCAGAATCATAGGAGACCTTACATGAAGATAATGAATCCTTTAGCCATTTGTATTATATATTAGGTGATAATGAAAGTATATAACCCTTGTATAGAAGAAAAAGCTACAATGTGATGGATTCACAATCATGATCATGATTGTAAAATAACTAGGTCACCCAACTTTCAGCCGTGTTACCTGGCTTAATATCGGGTAACCTGGTTTTATAAAAACTGGGTAACCCAGTTAATAACCAGGTTACCCAACTTTCAGCTGGGTTGCCTGGCATAATACCAGGTTACCTGGTTTTATGAAGACTAGGTAACCCAGGTATTTACACGTAACATTGGGTTGTCCGGTTTTATTTCATTTTCCCCATACGTCAATATACCGAACAGATGGTGCATTTCTTAAATTCATAAATATTGGTGAAACATTCAAACAAAATTGTTATAATTAATTATAAAAATATTGTAATGAGATTATGACACAAATTATTGTTGTATATACAAAGAATAATTAGTTAGACACAATAATAACAGAATTTTCTCAATAATAACAAAGGAATATGGTTATGATTTATCTCATATTTTTACAAGTGTTGACATGGTGAAACTTATATGAACTGTATATGGTGAGTTTTGAATCATTCAAAAAAATGTATATTTGCATAATAGGTTTAGAGTTGAATGTTTTATAACCCACTTTTAACTCATATAAAACTATTCTTCAAGCTATTACATGTGTACTTCTCCATTTTGTACTTTTGTTTTTTTACTGGAATTGTTACTGATGAGATGCTTTCCCTACCAAAGACTCCCTATATTCTCATTGGTTTTTTGGAGTTTATTGGTGCAACCATAGGAATGGCAACTGGAGGTCTGGTAACTTTTGCTGATAGAAATTTTTTTATTCTTTGGTAAATCATAGTAGGATTAAACCATTAGTTGTTATTTGTTGTAGTAAACCTTCATATTCATTCATTTTTTTAGTAGACATCTGGTAATCATTATTTGGTAGTATCACATGGGCACAAGTGCAGTTTTCCAAAAGCTTGAGAGCACAACCTTTCTTTCATGTTTTCATTTTAATTTGGAGCATGTTTGTGCATGCAAATGTGAATAAGCTGGCCTTTCTTCTTATATTTTGTTCAAATTTAGGTTGAAATTACATTTTCCATATGTTGGTTCTAAATAACATCCAAACACTTTAGTTGTATACAATCAAGTAACATCTTTTGTTTTGAATAATAATAAATTGACCAAATAATCTTGAATTAACCAATTAGGGTTGTAACAACATACACACCTCTGTTTTAGAACATCCGTTAGGACTTTCTAACATATTTGAATGTAAACCTTTCCACATTTCATTGTATGTTTGGGGTGCTTTGTATGTTCAGCTCCTTTGCATCTTGTGTAGTCTTAGTGGAAATTAAGAAACACCTTGTATTGTATAGTGATGCTTAATGAACATAATCAATAATGATTATTTAAGATATTGAAAATGACAAGAGAGTAGATGAAGAAATAGTGTACATCCATCATTGAGATTTATCTGTAGTTACTAGATTTTTGTTTAACACCCGGCGAAATGCAACATGTAGAAACTTATTGTAGCCCATGAATGTCCTGGTGCTTCCTTTATAAGAGGAATTACTTTTAGCAATTCATTAACTTGGACATGGGTCTCTATCACCAAAGGCAAACTTTATTGAAAAAACAAAAATGAATAATTTAATTCAAAAACACAGAATATTCATTAACATTGGATTAAAATTTATTTAATGTTCTGTTATTGATTATTGTTTCTCATCAGAATGCAGAAATTGTATATTATTTTTAAGTTGTGCCTTTTAAGAATACATGGCTTTTGAAGAAGGCCATATTTATATTTTTATGAAATTTTATTATGCACCTGTAAGTTTTCTAGGTCCTGCATCACATACTAAAGTTTCATGCTTGATCATTCAGAAAAATAAAAGTGGTGTGTCTTGGCATAGAAAACAAGGTCACAAAAACCTCAGCTTCTGGCTCTAAAGTTTATTTCTAGGAAACATCATTCATATAATGGAAATTTTTGAACTAAGTCGATCTGAGGCAAAAAATATATATAGTTATATCTGAAAGCAAAAAAATCATTAGATATATATTAAAAATTTTAATGCTGATGCTGCCTGAAATCCAGAAGAAATTAAATGCTGATGCAGGAAAATGCCAACAGAAACTTATAATATTTACTGTAGAAAATACCAAAAATGCTGCCCGAAATCCAAAAGAAATTAAATGCTGATGCTGGAAAATTCAAATTATTGTAATGCTGATGCTAGAAAAATCAAATGCAGATTTTTTAATCCGTGTGAAAATTATGTTGCTGTTCAAGTGAATAAGTAGCGTAAACGTGTAATATAGATTGCATGAAAAATGTTATGCTTAAGTGTTTGTTAAATACACATGGTTTTCTAATGACAAATACTAATGGTATTGTAGTGATGATCAAGCATATATCTTCATTGTCAATAACTTTTTTCACAGTTATTCGAAATGGTACATTGAAAAACATTGACTGAAATAATGACACTTATATCGTGATTGTAGTAAGTACTTGAACCTAATACAAAAACTTATTATATATACTTATAATAAGTACTTCTAATAAGTACAGAAACTTATTGTAATAAACTTGATAGTATCAGAAGTTGAGTTGAACTAGTTCATGCAGAAATACAAACTCATTTACTTTCTGAATGTATGGGCCAACTTATTTTATTGTCTTCTACCTTTTATTTTATTGTTAACTAATGATTTTGTTTATATTATTTTACTTTCCATTTTTTTTTATTTTTTAAGTTTATGTGCTTGCTATCCAACCTAATGATTCTCACTTAATACATTTCATCATTCCTTTCTTCCAAATATTTGCTTGTGCAATTTTTAATGGTGCGCTTGTGCATTTTTTAAATTAATCCATAATGCATACTACAAATATTTTACAACAATTACTATAATTCACAATATCATGAAGACGTACTTATGATTAGTTTTTTTTGATGGTATGGAAACTGCCTACAAGCGTTGACATAGTGTTTTACACCTTTTACATCTTTGCTGATTTGCAAGGTTTATGTTATGAGCTTGACATATAGATCTTCTACCATTTCACCACGATTTCTTCATTTTTTTAATCCAGTTATTAATTTTATTCTTGTCTTGGTTAGCTTTTTGCATATTTCCTTTAAAATATGTTCTAGTTTAATTGTAAGTCAACAACAATAATGAAATGCTTAATAAGTTATATTTCTTCTTTTAATTTCAATGGATTTTCTCTTTTTTAATAACTTAATGTTGTTTTTTAGTAAATATGCTTGATAGCTTTGATTGTTTCTTTTAGTTATGAATATTTTAATAGTTTTTCTCCTTTTAGACAACTTTATGTTGTTTTTTTGAAATTCTTAATACCTTTGGTTTTATCTTTATATTAAACAATGTTTCAATAGATTTTCTCTTTTTAAATAGCTTAATGTTATTTTAATTGATTTTCTGGCTTTTGACAACTTAATGTTGTTCTTTTTGAAATTCTTAATAGTTTTGATTTCATCTTTTAAATAAAGAATATTTCAATTAATTTTCTCTTTTTCGATTGTTTAACATTATTTTATTATAATTCTTAATAGCTTTGATTGCTTCATTTTGTTAGCAATATATCAATATATTCTCTTTTTAAGGACTTTATGTTGTTTTTTTAAAATTTTTAATTCCTTTCGTTTCATCTTTTAGTCGTTATTGTTTCAATAGATTCTTCTTTTTGACAACTTAATGTTTTTTTTGAAATTATTCTTTTTGACAACTTAATGTTTTTTTTTGAAATTATTCTTTTTGACAACTTAAGGTCAACTATTTTGAAATTATTAATAGCTTTGGTCTCATCCTTTAGATAGTCATTGTTTCAATTGATTTTTGCTTTTTTAAGATCTTAATGTTGCTTTTCAGTAAATGCTCAATTGATTTGATTGCTTATTTTGATTAACCATATTTCAATAGTTTTTCTTTTTTTGACAATGGATTTTCTCTTTTTTGAAAGTTTAATATTATTTTTTTGAAATGCTTAATTACTTTGTTTTCTTCTTTTAGTTAGCAATGTTTTAATTAATTTTTTCATTTTTCAAAGCTTAATGTTTTGTTTTGAAATTCTTAGTAGATTTGATTTCATCTTTTAGATAAATAATGTTTCAATTATTTCTCTTTTTTATAGCTTAATGATTTTTTTAAAATGCTTTATAGCTTTGATTGCTCCTTTTAGTTAAAAATATTTCAATAGATTTTCTCCTTTTGGATAGCTTATTATTTTTTTTAAAAAAGTCTAGATTTAATTAGTTTCATCTTTTAGATAAACAATGTTTCCATAGATTTTCTCTTTTTTGAAAGCTTAATGTTATTTTTTGAAATGCTTAATTACTTTGATTTCCTCCTTTAATTAACATTGTTTCAATAAATTCTCATTTTTGACAGGTTAATGTTCTTTTGAAATTCTTAGTAGTTTTTTAATTTCTTCTTTTAGACAAACGATGTTTCAAATTTTTTTCTCTTTTTTGATATGTTAACGATTTTTTTAAAATGTTTTATAGCTTTAATTGTTTCTTTTAGTTACAAATGTTTCAATAATTTTTCTCCTTTTGGATAGTAGTCTAATGTTTTTTTTTGAAATTCTAAATGTCTTTAGTTTCATCTTTTAGATAAACAATGTTTCAATGGATTTTCTTTTTTTTGAAAGGTTAATGTTTTTTTGTAATTCTTAATAACTTTGATTTGATCTTTTTGGTAAACAATGTTTCAATGGATTTTCTCTTTTTTAGTAGTTAAATGTTGCCTTCTATTAAATTCTTTTCTTTTAAATTCTTAATAACTTTGTTTTAATCTTTTAGATAAACAATATTTCAATGAATTATCACTTTTTTAACAACTTAATGTTTTTTTTTCTTGAAATGCCTAATTACTTTGATTTCTTATTTTAGTTAACTTTTTCTATAGATTTTCTCATTTTTTACAGCTTAATTTTGTCTTTTTGAAATTCTTAATAGTTTTAATTTCATTTTTTAGATAAACAATGTTTCAGTTGATTATCACTTTTTTGATAGTTTAATCTTCTTTTGGTTATGAATATTTTAATATTTTTCTCTTTTTGACAACCTATTTGGTTTTTTCGAAATTCTTATTAGGTTTGATTTTATCTTTTAGATAAACAATGTTTCAATATATTTTCACTTTTTTAACATCATTATGTTGTTTTCTTGAAATATTTAATTACTTTGATTTCTTTCTTTAGTTAACTTTTTTAGTAGATTTTCTCATTTTTCACAGTTTAATGTGGTTTTTTGAATTTCTTAATAACTTTGATTTGATCTTTTAGATAAACAATTTTTAAATTGATTTACTCTATTTTGAAAGGCTAATGCTTTTTTGAAATTCTTAATAGCTTTAGTTTTATCTTTTAGTTAAACAAATATTTCAATGAATTTTTTCTTTTTTAATAGCTAAATGTTATTTTTTTTGAAATTCTTATCAGGTTTGGTTTCATGTTTTAGATAAACAATGTTTCAATGGATTCTCTTTTTTAACAACATAATGCTGATTTTTTGAAGTACTTAATTACTTTGATTTCTTCTTTTAGTTAACAATATTTCCTTAAATTTTCTCATTTTTGACTGCTTAATATTGTTTTTTTGAAATTTTTGGTAACTTTGATTTAATCTTTTAGTTAAATAATGTTTCAATTGATTTTTCACTTTGTTGAAAGTTTAATGATTTTTAAAAAAATGCTTAATAGCTTTGTTTGCTTCTTTTTATTGTGAATATTTTAATTTTTTTTCTCATTTTTGACAGCTTATGTTGTTTTTTAAAAATTCTTAGTAGGTTTGGTTTCATCTTTTGGATAAATAATGTTTCAATGGATTTTCACTTGTTTTACAATATAATGTTATTTTCTTGAAATGCTTAATTACTTTAATTTCTTCCTTTAGTTAAATTTTTCAATACTTTTTCTCATTTTTCACAGCTTAATATTGTTTTCTCGAAACTCTTAATAGCTTTGAGTTCATCTTTTAGATAAACAATGTTTGAATTGTTTTTCTCTTTTTTGATAGCTTTATGATTTTTTTTTGAATGCTTTATAGTTTTGATTGCTTCTTTTAATTAAAAATGTTTCAATAGATTTTCTTCTTTTGGATAACTTATTCTTGTTTTCTTGAAATTTTAAATATATTTAGTTTCATCTTTTAGATAAATAATGATTTAATGGATTTTTTCTTTTTTTTCAGCTAAATATTGTTTTTTAAAAAATTCTTAATAGTTTTGATTTCATCTTTTGAGAATCAATGTATGAATAAATTTTCTCTATTTTGATAGCTTAATTTTTTTTTTTGTAATTCTTAATAATTGTGATTGTTTTAAAAATGTATCAATATATTTTTCCTTTTTTGACAAGTTAATTTTTAAAAAAATTCTTAGTAGCTTTGGTTTCGTGTTTTATATAAACAAAGTTTCAATAAATTTTTTCTTTATTGATAGTTTAATGTTTTTTTTCGTGTTTACCATTTTAGAGTTCATATTTAGAAAAATATTTTCTATGTTTCATTATTATTTCTGCAATTTATAAGATTCTAGGTAGTTGTTTAGTATCTGTCTTGTCATTGTATTGTTACGATACAAAATTGCATTGTAGGTAGTTTTTATTCATTTTGATTTGTCTTTTCAAGAACTACACATCTTTGTTGGGCGGCAATATTTATGTTGATTGTGAGTTTGACATATAGATTTTTTACTACTTTATCACAATTGATTAATATTTTTTAACTCCTGTTATAGTGTTATGAATTTATTGATGTCCTGATTAGCTTTTTCATGTTTATTTTAAAATATAGTCTATTTTCATTGTAAGTCAATTGCAGCAATGAATGCTATAGATAACCTTTATTCATGCCTTGATTAGCTTTAAATTATTTAGTTGTTTGCCAATATCTTTACTGATATTGTTGCATTAATTTTTTTCTTTGTTGATTTGTTGAAATTATCATAATGTTTTCGAAGTCTTTTAGTCAAATTATTCAAGTCTTTTTTCTTCATTGTTAAATTTAAGTGGAATTTATACTTTTGAAAATAGTGAGAAATGATAGAAAATAGTGAAAATTGATTTATTATTTTTCACTATTTTACATTATTTTTTACCATTTCATAAAACACAAACCTTCCGTTACTTTAACTTTGTTTGGATAAAATTCTTGAAACTTATTATTTTTTAATCACTATTTTTGCTTTTAACTCTTCATTTTTTATAATAAAATTGAGTCTTTACCGTTCGGTTGCATACTAGTATATAAACAATTTCTAGCACGTTTTAATAGAGGTGTATTGTACATTCATATATTATATGGATTAAAAGAGTTTTCACATGTACTTTATGCTTTCATGCCTACTTTAACTTGTTAAATTCATTAGATAATACAATACCTTAAATCTATTTACAAACGTTTGCTCGCCTTAGTATTGTTTATAAAGGTAGGCACATACTTTTATTTTATGAAAGTGAAATTTAATTTTTTGATGATTTAAATTACTTTATGGTTATATAAACAGCTTTATTAAGGCCTTTTTTGTTAAGGTAAATTTAATGATGAAGACTATGTTTGTGAAGTGACTTCGGAAATTGGCAAATGCAAGAATGTCATATGTAATCCTTCGTATTTACTAAATACGGTAATATTTACTTTTCTTCGGTACTTTTCTTATTAACATGTTGGTGCGTATGTTTTGTTAGTTTTTAAGTGTTTGCAGTTTTACATTTATAGGTGTTTTAATGGTCTACTGTGATATGTTTGCGGTTGTGAAGACACGTTACATATTTGTTGATCAAATTCTCTTGATGCTATTACATGATCGATTGAGTTAATTACATGTTATACTTCGATTGAAGCAACTAAAGTATGATATGCAAGTTTCTTAGACTTAAACAAATATGTTATTTAATTTAAGGAAGAATAATTGCATCTTCCTAACGTAGAAATCAACTTTACTTATTGATATGTTTAAAATTGTTGGTATTTTATTTTTCCTTCCTGATATTTTTCGTGAAAAATAATCGTGAAAAAAAACAATAATTCAATTAATTCTTTTTTGTTGGTCTCTCGTAACTTCTTTTTTTCTCTTCCAAATTTCCAAATTTAAGTAGAATCAACAATCCAACTTCCAAATTTCCAATTTTCTCAAATTTCTCTCTCAATTTGACAATCTTTGTTTTTCAAATGTCATACAATGAAAGTTAAGATCTCGACTCTTTCATTGCTCTCTGAAATGTCATAATTTATAAAAATATATTCATTAATGTTAGTAAAGTTACGAAGAATGGTTCTTTTTTAGAATAAGTTTATAATAAAAATGAAAATCATAAGAGATGATACTACAAAGAAGAACGTTCTGTAATATTTGTAATGTTAAATTTTCTTACAAAATTAAATAATATATAATTTTATGTAAAAGTAGACATAGTAAAGTTAAAATAATTTAAATTCAATTTTTTGTTATTCTTAGTCATAATCTTTTACCGTGGAGTTATGATCATAAAAAAGATACAGAGTTGTATGCAAAATTAATTTATTCAATTAATTTACCTATTAATTTTCGTGATAATAGATTTTATAAAGAATATGTTATTGAATCATTGTATTCATAATATAAATATGTATCTAGGAATATCATTAAAAAAGATATAATTGATGTATTTAACAAATTTAGACGTGAACTTATTAATATTACAAGTACAATTATGACTCATATTGCATATACATTTAATATATGGGAAGGATAGAAATAAAAATGATTATATTATTGTAACTATTCATTATATTGATAATAATTGAAATTTACTAAAAAGATTAATAGGATTTAGACAAATTACATATATTCGTATTACATCATTAAGTCATTCTTCTTATACTATAGTTTCTAGGAGTGAAATAAATTTTTTTAACATCATCAATCATTAATATCTATATAATGAATATCTTGATATGAACTTCTGTAATTAATTAGTAGAAAAAATAAACCTTATTTTCTCAATTTTATCATACATAATAAGAGATTTGCTAACCATTTGAGTATCTTTAGTAGTATATGAGTAGATTTTCAATGGGAGCATATTGAACAACAAAAGATCAAGGTTAAAAGGAAATATACTAAAAGTCTTGATGTGTGTTAGATTAGGAATTTGCTTGAGTTTGTAAATAAGAACGATTAGATAATTGGATGATGAATTTTTTAATAATTTTAATTTATAAATGTAAATTTTTATTTTTTTCTTGTAATAATATAAATGTAATTTTTATGTAAATTAATTGTTAATTATGTAATGTAATTTTTTTAAACATTTGTAATTTGTACATTTTGTACAAAAATAATATTTGTAATTTTTTAATAAATAAAATAATATTTTTTTAAAAATTATATAAATTATATGTAATTTGATAATTTGAAATTTTATATTAGATAATCTATATTAAACTTATTATTATATAAATCATATAAATATATTATATTAATTAGTTAATTATTTAATAAATAAAAAATAAAACTGATGCATCACTGAGGTTCTGCACGATATCAATACAGTTCATCGACACAAATCTAAATAAATTGCAGTAAAACCGAAAAAATTCATATAAAACACGATACGACACAAATAACAACAGGTCGCAAAAAAAATTGGACCGTACCGACACGGCCCAATGGACTTAGTCTAACAACACCAACCCCCCACCACTTTCATCGCCTTCTTCGAACCACCACCGAAACCTTCTCCTCGCTTTTCTCTTTCCCATTTTGGTTTAGGATTTCGTCCCAGAGACGAAAGATCTCTACTTCTCAAAGATCTCAACATCTCCGATCGAATTCCTCGTGAATTCGAAAACCTATCTGGATTTGGTGTTTTCTCCTCAATTTCTGTGTTGACTTCCCTATCTTGGTTCTTGATCCGGGCGAATCTTGATTTTTTTGGGCGTAATCGAGCACAATCGGCCGGTCATGTCCTTCTCACGGAATTACCGGTTCCATCAGGAACCGATTGCCGTGAGTTTCCATCAAGGCTGCGGCGGGGATGGGCTTATCACGAACAACGGTCGCCGGCGGCGTCGGCTGTCAAATGATGTCTATTGCGGAAACGGTGGCCCCGAGGCTGATGGTCCTGTGATGCATCCTCCTTTGAAGAGGAGAAGGCTGTCTTCCTCTTCTGCTTCTTCAGCCTGGCAGCAAAAGGGAATTAGTCAGTTTTGGACTTCGGCCGGAGTTGCCGGTGGAAGTACAGGAGGGGGCAGATTTTATAGGGCCGATGGTGGCCCTTCGACAAGTCGTGATATGTTTAGCCATCCGAAGTCTTTGGTATCTAGCACGAAGCGAAGTTTCAATTCTTATGGTGTTACAGGCGGTAAGAAGAAAGCTGAGCCTGTCAAGCTGGCTGAGGATGAAGATCCGGTTTTTATGTCGAGAGATGAGATAGAGAGGTCGTCCCCATCCAGGAAGGATGGTATTGATTCGCTCCACGAGACGCATTTGCGTTATTCTTACTGTGCGTTCCTGCAGAACCTTGGGATGCGGCTTGAACTGTGAGTGTTTTATTTCTTGTGGATCTTTATAGTTCATTATCTGTTTTTACATACTTAACCCGTTTGAAATTTTTTCCAGACCACAAACCACCATTGGGACTGGCATGGTACTTTGCCATCGATTTTTTGTCCGAAGATCTCATGCTTGCCATGACAGATTTGTAAGTCGTTCAGTTGTCAATCGTTTTTTAATCTAGTAATTTTTTTCTCTTATCCCTCTTCGACGTGGAACATTACAAGTAATAATGAAACATGGTAAAAAAAATAAAAAAATAAAAAAGAAAAAAAAGGAAAAAAACAATGAAACATGATCATCCTAAAATACTCGTAATCTGTTTGGAAGTAATTTAGTTTTTGAGGTGAGTATGTATTTGGAGTTGGCGCATTTTTATTTTGATTGAAAGTGGAATAATAAAAAGACAGTTCACTGATACAAAGTAATTTAATCATCAATCATATTTTCTAATTGAAAGCACGTACGTACTTGGGTATTATTTTATAAAAGAAGTCACTATACTGTAGAGATTCATTTACCAAAATAACTTTATACCATTCCCCAGAAGAGGAATTATTATCAATTTTCCTTTACTCACTTTAACCTGATTTGTTTGTACGATCTCTTGACTCTTTATCTATCTTTTTCTCTTTATATAATGCTATATTTGAAATTCGTGAGCAAAGGTTTCTTCCTTGCAGTTGATTGCAACAGCAGCTCTTTTTTTGGCTGCAAAATCTGAGGAGACACCACGCCCTCTGAACAACGTAGTGAAGGTGTCAACTGAGATCTGTTACAAACAGAACCCAATGTCATGTCCATTTTCACTTCCCATCGTGAGTATAGATTTTTTAAATTCTTTTCCAATATCTTCCTGGAAAATGCTTTCTGATTGGCATATATTTCGATTGTTCTTTATGTCTAAGGTCTTTGATTTGGAGTTCTGAGGATACAATTGTTAGAAAGATAAATACCTCATTCGAAGTTTAATTTTAGATGGACAATTGCTGAACAGTAAATATGTTTTGTTATGTTTTAAAGTGTTTTAATTGTTCTGCATGCATGATTAATTTATTAAATGCCAAAAACTATGCATTTGATTTCTGGTTGCTGCAAATGTATGTTAGAATATTTCTTTATCAATCAAAGATCCATCTCGTTCTTTCTCTTACATCAGGAAATATTTCTCAATGTTTCTGGATGAATTAGATGTTTTC
Organism: Amphibolis antarctica; assembly: GCA_024699675.1. Classification (NCBI taxonomy): domain Eukaryota; kingdom Viridiplantae; phylum Streptophyta; class Magnoliopsida; order Alismatales; family Cymodoceaceae; genus Amphibolis; species Amphibolis antarctica. Next base: position 19,501 of record JAMKPZ010000751.1, read on the forward strand.
AACTCTCTTTCTGTTAGATATAAACTTATTATGCTGTATAACTACAAAATTTTGTGGCATTTGTACTTGAAATTTTAAGATATTGGTTTAATCTTTTGCACTTGTTCAACAGGATTGGTTTGAAAAATACCGGGAACGTGTCATTGAGGCTGAAAATTTGATACTTACAACCCTTGACTTTGAGCTAAATGTGCAACATCCTTATACACACCTTGCATCTGTCCTTAATAAATTAGGACTTTCACAAACTGTTCTGGTGAATATGGCATGGAATTTGATCAGTGAAGGGTAAGTCATATATTTTCTGGTTTCAAAAGAATTGAAGTTTATCTCAATTTGTTTATTGTAATACTGAATATGTTTTACTTGAGAATTATGCACTTTTCTCCCAATGTCCGAAAAACGAGAACAAAGATTGATGGTATTGTTGACGTGGTAGGTAGCCTGGCTCTTGATGGTATTGTTGATTTGTTTATATGAGAAGAAACTTTCTGTATGGTTATTAGTTCCAAAGATTTGATTACTTCTTTACTATTTAACTAATACTAGTCGTCAGTTTTTACCATATTATGTTTTAATGTATTCACTTTTTATGTGTTAGGTATTGATTGTCTTAGCATGGAACAAAATGCAGGATCATGTCGACAATAATTTGCTCATGCTCATATGTGGTGTTCTTACATGGAGGATTGATAGCTATTTCTTGCAGAGAACTTTTTACCATTGAAGTTGGTGTTGTTCCAAAATTATTTAAAACCTGTCAATAACCTGCTCACTGGTTATTGGTGATGACATCTCACAGAAAAGCTATTTTTCTTGACTGCCCCCTCCTTCCTTTTCTTGGAGATTAAAATCTTCTAATGGGAGTCATGCAAATGCATAACCTGCTCACTGGTTATTGGTGATGACATCTCACAGAAAAGCTATTTTTCTTGACCGCCCCCTCCTTCCTTTTCTTGGAGATTAAAATCTTCTAATGGGAGTCATGCAAATGCATATGAATGGCATTTGGTAACACAAACAGTCTGGAAACCCGTACTTCTTCTCCTCAAGCCTCAAACAATAAGTTAAACCAAATTACCCAACACCGACAAGCAAGAAACTCTCTAAACAATATTATTATTCTAGTCAAAAATGCTAATTTTTCTTAACATATACCATCTCATTCACATGATTAGACTGTAGTTAGTAACCCTTCACAGAGTAGGTTTGTTGCCGCTCAACTTCATTTTCCCGGAGATTGGAGATCCAACTCTAGCAATTGAAGTTGTGCAAATGCATATGATGGGCACTTGTTCTAAGACAATAATCCAATCGAGCAGCCAAAAAGAATAAGCATTAAAACTTTATTTTTCTTCTGTTACGCCGTCTAGTGATCTCATCCATAATATTACAGAGATTGCAGTCAAATGTTTTCTGACATATACCATGTCATGCCCACAACCAAGTGCATGTCTGAAAAAGAGCAGAGGTACCATGCATCAGATAGGAGAGAATGTTTGAGTTTATTCTCCTAAACATTTGTTATTCTTTCACTTCGTTCCTTTTTACTGATACTAATTCTTTTTTCCTGTCATCTACAAAAATAGGGCACAGTCATTTTGGTTGGTCATATCTGCCTTTTATCCCTCTTAGTCAACTACCAGTGAATCTCCATTACTAAGTCAAGAACCACATCATGGATCTAATTGACTATTTGCACATACCGTATGTGATTACCATTTGACTATATGATACATCCCACTTTTTTATGTTGCTTTTAGTGGAGGCGTTGTTCATCTCTTTAGAAGGTTGATACATATTTTCAAATCTGGTTCAATTTTTATTTTTCGCACAAGTATCATGTCATAGATAAGCTACATTTTAGACTGGCTCTTATGTCAAATTTTAGAAATAGATTTTCTTCAATCATTCAGCATATATCTTTAAGGAATGCAAGAGACTATTGGTCTTGTTATTCTGCATATTTTCAAGCTGCTTGAAATTCAAACGAGCTATTGAATCATTTTTTGCAAGTGTGTCATGTAGAAGTTGTCAAGGTAAAATGAAATGTTCAATGGCTTCCATTGTATTTACTAGTAACAGTTCCATGTGTTGTTGGAATATATATTTTATGTAAATAAAATTAAATACTTTGTAGACATCGTATTTTTTATTACCGAAAATAACAATATATCTCATTTTTAATAATATAATTAATATAAACAATGCTCATTTGTCTATAACTAATCTATAATGTATGTTATATGTAAAAATTAGACGAAAAATGATAAAGGAATATGGACACTACTTTGCACTTTTTCTATTATAATAAACAACAAAATCTATTTGGAATTTTAATTGTAAACTACTACAAACTAAATACCAAGATAAACATATGCCTTAAGTGAGAGGAGTTTATTTCTGTGTGAGAGCATGTTATTTTCATGAGGTGAAAATTATACAATAATATGCTATATGATTTCTTAATATTCTAAAATATAGGGGATAAATTTTATTTGATAACTACGACATTACTAAATCTCAATTAAGTATTTAAAATTCATGTACATATCCAAACATGTGTCAGAATCAAAAAAATTCTATCTTGGTTTCATTTTATTTTCTTTTTTTATCATATATATTCAAAAGATTTTATTGTGGACGTAGAACAGACTGACTTTTCACTATGGTAATGGATAAGTATTGACTGACTTTCAATCGCATTGCTTTGTCAAATGCTTGATGCCCATATTCAGGTCTGGTGGGCCTTGGGGGGTTCGAATACCTTTTGAAATGAACTTCAAAAAAAATACAGCTTCCTTATTAGAAAGGAGGTAAATACATTTCAAGGATCTGGCTCATTGCTATATATTTGTTGCATTTGCATTTATATAGGCACATCACATAATGTCCATTTTTAAATGTGGATCTTGCAAGTGCATTGCTCAGGGCTTTTCATGCCCTTTCCAAAAGCATGCTAGTGGATTTCTAGAGAAATGGGCAAAACCTATTTGTCCGAAGGTGACATACTGGAGAGAGCTTTTTCTGTATCATGTAAATGTTCTAATTGGTTTGTATCTGGACACTGGAATTCGGCGAAATTCAATGGAGCATAATTGGATGTAGGGCATCATGCATTATACTGAAAGACACTTTACTGCTGTAGTTTAGCTCCATGACAGCACTTCTGCAGAAGAGTCTTTGGATTATTTTCATCTGAGCGGCTGCTTTGATATTTGGTAAGGGAAACACAAGAAATACTTGCATTAATTTAAAAACTTTTCTTGCCTTAAGCATCAAACTCAACCTGTTTTTGTGGAAATAGCAATCAAAAGCAAACAATATTTCGTGTATAGATCGGAAAGGCTTGATCACATGTATGTCTATGATATGTTCGTAGCTACTGGAGGTGGATTTTTTTGTTGATTATGAAACATGGCATTCTTGGCTTTTGTTTCCAAAGTTGGGCATCAAATAATGCTCATTTTTTTGCAGGCTTCGAAGCTCACTCTGGCTTCAGTTCAAGCCCCACCATATTGCTGCCGGAGCAGTGTTTCTTGCTGCTCAACTTCTGAATTTTGATGTTGGATTTTACCAAAGCATTTTGCGGGAGCTTCAGACGGCTCCATCCATCATTCAAGGTACTGGTTTATCTTTGGGGCTACAATTACTGTTATTCGGTTGGTGCAATTCAATTTGGCATGCACAATTCACATGGTTTTTCAAATGCAGATGTTGTTCAGCAGTTGCTGGAGCTCTTTGTGGGTCCGCCTCTACACGGATGTTATGCCCAAGGATGGAATTCATTGCCACACGCCTTGTATGATTTATCAAGAGATATTATGTGACAAATTAGGCGTAGATACATCGTTGTGTGATCCAATGCTGTTGTCGTGCAGGATGTCGTGACAAAGACTTGTCCTAGTAGGTTTGTAAACCCCAACGTCAAGCAGGATACAAGAACTGTATCTTTCACTGATATATTATACCCTTCAGCTGATTTGTACTGATTTCTATGACGTGATATTCCGAAATTAGTTTTCCATTTGAAAATGTTTCTCAGCTGGTCGTTTGCCACCTTAATTACGAAGTGGCCTGGAGATGCTAAACGTAACAAAGCTTGGTAGTCTGAAGCTGCATGGAAAACTTGAAACGGCTGTTACTTCAAGGTTAAGGTCGTGTATTGTGTGATGCCTCGGCTAGTCCATCGCCAATGTAAGCGGAAATTAATATTTTTTTTAAAGCGGAAATTAACTTGGGGACAAATGTTGGAATGTAAAGGGCGATCGATCTAATGTACCATAAATGCATTGAGCATTGTCATGTAAAATACTGGATTTTCATTAATCTGAGTCCAGTTGCGATCACAAGGTGAGAGACTTTTTTTGGTGGATTTTCTGAAGTTTTGTTTGAAAATGAGGTTTATAAGATTTTTTAATGTTTTATCAAATGGTGAAATTAATAAGTTTTCATGATAGCAAAGAGATTTTTTACATCAGGAATTATGTTAATCTAAAAAAAATTGAATTTTTAGCTTATCTAACATATATGATAATTTATCTAATCTTTCGTGATATTTATTATTGAGTAAATAATTTTCATTAATAAGAGTAAACATGATATTTAAGAAAATTGGTAAATATTTATTGCTAATCTTCTTGATTTTTTTTTCAATCACCTGAAATTACGTGCCATAAAAGAAGTGTTCCCTCCAATTACATAGATTTTGCCAACCAAACTCTAAGCATGTGTTCGGGTAGGTGTTTTAGTCTGTTAAATTGAGTTTAAAGTTTTTTAAAAATTACATAATAGAAAAATGATGATAGTATTTTTTAAAAAATTATGTAAAAGAATAATGTATAAAATATGTAAAATAATAATGAATAATATTTATTAGAATAATGTGATGATAATATATTTTCAAGAGTTTGATGAATAATAAATAAAATATGTAATAGAATAATGAATATTATTTATTATATTAATGTAATGATAGTATTTTTTAGAGTTATCATATTTAATGAATAATAAATAATATAAAAATTATTTGATAAATGTATTGTAAAAGTTGTAGTATATGGTAAAAAAATGATTACATAGTAAGAAATATTCACACAAGTACAGTCTAAAGTTATCACCAAAATATATTTTAGTAATAAAGTTGGTACGATTAATTTTCTCGTTATGCTGTAAATTTATTTAAGGAGATAACAATCCTTTCATATTCTTCTGAAAATTATTTTTCGTTTATTTATAATCATTTAATGATGTATCTGTTGGATGACTTTTATATATTAATAAAAAAAATAAAAGTGACATTCCATTCCATGCATGTCTCTTCCTCGAAATATTTGGCATTTTCGATGTTAATTTCTGTTTCGGTGATTGAATTGTTCAGAGTAAACGGAACAAAACATATAAAAGGTAGAAAAGAAGAGGCCTTCCAAATCTCGAGCCATGCCATCATCGCGACCAGTTCGGCGGCGGCCGAAGAAAAAGAAGACAAGAACACCTCGCCGACCACTGGCCGAGTGATAGTGAGACCGGAGAAGTCGCCCCAAAAGAGGAGCTCAGGCTAACTCTCCTCCGTGTTCACTCTGACCCCCCGAAACAAGAAACAAGAAGGGGAAGGGGATTGTGGCTCTGTGTTTTTGGGAAAATGATGATCCAGGAGCGTTCCCCTTCGAAACCCAATGCCGATGACGACCATTTGCCGACCCATCTGAGCTCAGATGGGTCGCCGAAGCTCGGAGGCCAGCACCATTTTCCGACCCGTCTGAGCTCGTGTCGGCTCTCCCGTGCCAAAAGCCTCGATTTTGCGACGTGGGCAGGGGCCAATTTGTACAAGCTCGTCGTTGGCGGCGTTCTTTTCGCCACCGTCGTCATCTTGTTCCTCGTCCGCAACGCCGGCGATGGGGTCGCGCTCGTCTGCTTTGAAAACGAGGCCATTTCCTCTATGGAAGTGCCGAGGATCCCATACCCCCGGATCGCGTGGGAGAGGATCCCGCCGATCGCGCCCGTCGCCGGTCCCACCGCGGCATTCCGAGCGGATAAGTGGATTGTGGTGCTGGTGTCGGCTAATATTCCGGCGGATGACCCCACGTTGAGGAGGTTGGCGAGGATCAAGGGATGGCAACTTCTTGCGGTCGGAGATGCCGACACGGCAGAGGGATGGGAGCTCAAAGGTGCGATCTTTTTGTCTTTGGAGGAGCAAGCCAAACTAGGTTTTCGACTTGTTGATCAACTGCCCTATAGATCTTATGTGAGGAAGTCGGTCGGGTATCTGTTCGCCATCCAGCACGGGGCAAAGAAGATCTTCGATACCGATGGCCGTGGGGATGTTATCGGTGGTGACCTTGTCCATGCTTTCGATGTTAATCTCGTCGGAGAATCCACTGTCCTGCAGCACTCCATTTTGCATCAGTACAGCTTCCATGACCCCAACAGGACTGTTGTGAACCCTTACATCCATTTCGGGCAGAGGTCAGTTTGGCCCCGCGGTTTGCCGCTGGAGGATGTGGCGGAGGTTGGGCAGGAGGAGTTCTACACCGAGGTCCTCGGTGGGAAGCAATTCATCCAGCAGGGGCTTTCGAACGGACTCCCTGATGTGGACTCGGTGTTTTACTTCACCAGGAAGTCCAAGTTGGACTCTTTCGACATCAAATTCGATGAGGAGGCACCAAAGGTTGTGCTGCCGCAGGGCACGATGGTGCCTGTGAATTCCTTCAACACCCTTTTCCTCACACAGGCATTTTGGGGTCTCATGCTTCCGGTCTCTGTTAGCAGAATGGCTTCAGATATTCTGAGGGGTTACTGGGCACAGAGGCTTTTGTGGGAGATTGGTGGCTATGTCACGGTATATCCACCCACAGTGAACAGGCCAGATAGGTCTGAGTCGTATCCTTTCGCGGAAGAGAAGGATCTTCATGTCAATGTGGGTCGCCTGATCAAATTCTTGGTGTCTTGGAGGTCTAACAAACATACCTTCTTTGATAAGATCTTGCATCTGAGTCATACCATGGCAGAGGAGGGCTTCTGGACGGAACAAGATGTGAAATTCACTGTTGCTTGGCTGCAGGATCTGCTGGCTGTTGGTTACAAACAACCAAGGTTGATGTCGTTGGAGTTAGACCTGCCAAGGGCTACCATTGGGCATGGGGATAAAAAGGAATTCATCCCTCAAAAGCTTCCATCTGTGCATCTTGGTGTGGAGGAAACAGGGACTGTGAATTTTGAGATCGGAAACCTCATCCGTTGGAGAAAGCATTTTGGCAATGTTGTGCTTGTAATGTACTGCAGTGCTCCTCCTGATAGGACTGCTTTAGAATGGAGACTGTTATATGGCCGGATATTCAAAACTGTGGTCATCCTGTCTGAACAAAGCAATGGTGATCTTGCGGTGGAACATGGGGATATGTACCAAGCATACAAGTGAGTTCCTCGTGGATTAGTTTCTCGATTCTGTGTATTATTCCACATCCTTGAGCCCTGTGCATGCTGTTTCACATTGAACTAACTTATTCTCCTGGTCACAGACTGTGGGGGTGCCTGTTTATCTCTCCACCATTTTTTCTCATTCTTCTATGTTTGGCCTAATCAATCATTAACTTTTGAAAAATTAGTCATAATTTAAATATCTAGATATTTAGAATTTAAGTTGATTTTAAATGTATCTCTGGTCTTGGTACGTGGGGAGGTGGACATATTTGGTCAGTTTTGGAGATGGTGTTTGATAACGATACAATATAATACTGTGTGAATCTAATTTAAGCTAAGAACTGCTTGAAATTGCATGGTTAAGTAATTCTATGTCATGCTCTGTGCTTGTGATTGTACTGCTAATAAGTTTTCAAATGTTGGGGCTGACTTTTCGGTCTTTATTGTTGGTTTTTTGTATTGCTTTTCCCCAATGGTTACTATGGTATCGAATTCTTAAGAAGTTTGTTATGATGGACTAGACAAACAACTTCCTTGCATCCTATTCCTAGTAGGCATGTCCTATTGACATACGTCTAAAATCATGGAAATTTTTTCTTTGAACAGAATAAAGAATAATGGAGGCTTGTGGGGTAAGTGTCCTGCTTTACATTCATTTGTGACAAGGTTTAACAGTCCCTCCCCCTTCCACCAAAGATTATGGTAGTATAAACATCAAGTAATGCTAAATGATTGGTAGAGCTAGTAGATATTGCTAAGAATATTATGACATTAGTCCATGAGTATAAAGTGATGGATGATTTCAGCGTTCTTAACTATGGAGTAGATATTGCTAGGAAAGTTATGACATTAATTGATGATGTGAACTAATCACTCTATAGATTTTTTAGACACTCATAACTACATGAGTTCTCTTCTCTTGTATTGGTAGTTCTAGAATATATTGCTTATGTTGACATTAATCCATGTGTAGTGGATCTGTCCATAGATGATTTAGGCATTTTAACCATGGGAATAAAATTTTCCCTAGCCTTTGTGAGTAATAGGGAACTGATATTTCATTTTTTCCAGTACACTACAACTTATTTGTAAGGTGCAATCACATTCTGGTTACACGATTAAACCATGTGACTGATAAGTCAACTATGATCTCTTTAACAAAATAAAAAGCAGGAATGTGGTAGTTTGGGCTGGGATTGTTGATTTTGAGAAGCATAGAGGCATGCCCAAATGCATATTATTAAAGAAGTAGAGTACCCAAAGTTTATCCTGGTTTCACTATCCTTGTTTATGGATTTCAATTTCTTTTTTTGCATTGGTAGAATTCAAATAAATTGGTCTCCTTTCTTTAACAAGCATGGGTAGAAGTAGAATACGTGAGTTTGATTCTGAAAAGATGGTGATCGATGGGACTTGGGAAGGGAGAAGTGTTTGTAGTAATGCAAAACAAGTGACATGGGATATCCAACTATTAAGAAAGTAGATTCCATCTGCTTAAATTTTGAAATTCTATCTAGAAGGGCCCCAAGCATGCATCTTGAACGGGATGACAGTCATCTAGCAACTGAGCATATCATAAACTATCAGATCTGTTTTTGATAACTTAGAAATGGGAGAAGCAATTTTTAGTTTTGCTTCTTGTAATTACGTGTCCTTTCTATTGGTAAACTATTTTCTACCACATATCTTTACAATTTGCTTTCCTTCTTTTTCAACAATTCACTTTTGTATTTCACTTTCATTTTTTCCCCCATGTTTGCGAATGAAAATTTCACAGTAGTACTCTTGGATGGAAGGTAATTGATGATTGCCTTCAACAATACTCTCCTTGTTAGATCTATTTGCAGGGAGTTCAGGGATATTGATAGTTCTCACGATTTGCAGTCCCTTTCCCTTAAGTAAGGCCATAAGTATGGCATAACTACCTGTTCATTTGTAAACATGGTCACAAGTGTCGATCAAGGTAAAATAGACACAAGGATACTGACCAAGATAAGATACACAAATATAGGGGTCATTTAGGAATAAGTTCTAGCAACTCCAACTCTAACAGAGAGTTGTACTTTTGTAATTTCAAATTAGAGTCGTATAACTTCAATTTAAAGTTACAAAAGTATACCTCTCTGTTGGAACTGGAATTACTAAGTTAATTTTCAAACAATATCATAATGCTTTTTGGTAGAGTATGTATAATAAATATAATGTTTTCCAAAGAAACCTTGCAGTTGTATGTTTAAAAAGAGAAGCTTTCTAAGCATAATTATGGTATTACATCATACCAATTGTTGAAAACACTAATGCTTGAAATAAACCTGGGTTTTGTGCCAGGAGAAATGTACAGATAGACAGGTATTTTCCAAGACAGAAATCTTCCCCTATGTGGCTGTAATGCTGTTTACATCATGATATTATTTATCATCGTAGATCTACAAAATTAAAGAAATGATATTATTAAGTGAGTGAGTAGCGTAACACTTTAATTTAAACATGGTAAAAAATGTTTTGCATTATACAAATATTTACTGGACTGCCCTTTCTTGGATCTATTTGCGTCATAACCATCTATCTATCTATCTATCTATCTGGTTTATAGGTACATGCCCAAGGTATTTGAGAGGTTTCCTAATGCCGAAGGGTTTCTTTTTCTCGTGGACAAGATGATCCTCAACTATTGGAATCTGCTACAAGCAGACAAGGAAAAGCTATGGATCACTGATAAGGTAATAATATTCCGAAAATGCATAAAATACTCTGTCCACTCATTTTCATTATTGTCATTGAACTTGTTTCAGACGAAAAGAAATAGAAGTTTTCCATTCATATTTGTAGGTCCCAGAATCTTGGGTTACGTTATCTGTGGATGGTAACACCACAAAATGGTTGAAACAACAAGGTCAGTTGGTCAAGAGGCTAGTTGAAAATCTGCCAGTCCATTTTCAGGTCAGTTACAAGAAGAGCATGAATGACAAGATGTTTGTTGTCTGCACTGGTGATATCTTCTATGTTCCTAGGCATTTCATGGGGGATTTCACAGATCTGGTGGATCTTGCCATGGACTTAAACATTCATCACAAGGTTGCTTTGCCCCTATTTTTTATGGCTATGGATTCACCTCGGAATTTTGACTCCAAAGCTCTTGGATCAGTCATTTACAAGACAGACCTACCATCAAATACTTCTTGTCATTATTCAGCTGAAGCACCTGCTGTTTATCCATGTAATGTGCGGAATGAAGCTGAATTCATAAAGTTGATAAGGAACATGTCTTATGGTGACCCTCTTTTGGCAGAGCTGGTATGAAGAAGGTACTGATATTCCACCACACTTTGTTATTCCCAAAAAAAACTTAACCTATACTTTGTGTGACAAAAAATCTCGTTACAGTGATCTTTTTGATGGTAGCAATTACTATGCCGTTTTTCTGCACTCTGCCAAGAAGTTTTCTGTTGTATTTTTCCTACATGATGGTGCATTTCTTGTCGTCTATAGCTGTAAGATGTAGAAACCCTTTGACCAGAATGAGCAAATAGATGAACTTTTTCTCCCTGCCCATTGAGATGCTTTGCAGGCAACGGATGTGTTATTATTACACCCTTGATGTTACCATGCCTTCCAAACTGTAGCTTGTCATCAGCATCCACCATGTCAGAGGATGATGAGCTATTGCTGTTGTCTGTAACGTTAGAATATACGATCAATGGCTGTTCACTAGATGCTTCTTTCGCTTCATGCAACAAGCTGTCGGATGATTTCCCTAGCTGTGATGGCGTCCATTGTGATTTTTCTTTTGAAGCACCATGAAAATCCAGGGAAGTTCCATTAATTTGGTATCTATCGCAGTATTACTTCAGACTCATTGACATCTTGAATGGTCTAGCAGAGATGCTTAATGAATTATCAAAAGTTTACAAGATTATCCTAAAATATATAAAACATCAATATTTTTTACTCTAATTTAAGACCATATTTCAATTATTTACATAAGCATTTACCATGTTAATGTATGACCTAGTTAGATTCAACGCAAAAATGAAATGTGCCTCATCAAGTAAAAATATTAAAAGTATATTTGACAATGATACGTCCCCCCTCTTCCTTTCACCTTCCACAAGCATTGTTAATATCAGAAATTAAAATTGATGTCTGTTTTTCATAATTTTGGCTTCAATCCGTTTTTTCCTGGTTCTTTTAAAATCAACTTTCACTTCCCTTGAAACTCTAAAGCTGGACAAACAAACACACTTTATGTGTATTATCTTAACATCCTGCATTTCCACGTCTCCCTATCTGTATTATAGAGTATCTTGTTTTACTCACTACAATAAAATCTATCATGTGTATTATAATGAATCTATTGTGCAACATCTTCGTATTAAAATATATCATCTCATGTCTCAATACACATTATCAATACATTGTTTCTCAAAATATGATGTATCATATCTTAATATCTTCTAAAAGAAGCATCGCGTTTTAAGATATATTTTGACATATGTTAGCCTTATTTCATTATTTCAGATTTTAAGCCGATGGGCCATTTAGAAAGTATCATTATTACTGTAGAATTAATATAACTATAAATAAATATGAATAATAAATGCATCTACTTATCCTTAATAATTAATTTATATCTTAAAAATATTAATTAATATTATTTTTGTTGTTAGATAGAAAATAAAGTTCAAGGCATTAACATGAGTATATATATACACACGTCAGTAATAAAGTCTGCATCGTAGACCTCTCTCTATGTGGGGTTTTATGCATGATTTCTATGTTTAAAAAAATTTATCTATTACCTTATTTTTTCGATCAAATTATATAAATTTAAAGGGAAATGATATAGTAGTGTTATTAGAGTATTATTTGTAGTGACGTTATTTTTAGATAAATTTAATTAATTATATATATCATATATTTATAATTTTTTATATATATAATATTTTAATAAATATTGTTATTTCGTAATTATATAGATTTACTTTACGCAGTATTAATAAACAGTAATTAGTCAAATTTAATATGTGAATACGACACTCTAGAATCCGTTCTCAAATTTAAATATCTCCCGTGATTAATTGCGCTCACAGTTTCTTCCCATTCTCCATCGTTCTTCCGAGTTTCCCCTCAAACCATGGAGACGGATTCCAGCGGACGGATCCAGTCCCCTGTTCCCTTGCTCTTCTCACTGCTGTTGCTGTCGCTGTGCGGTGTGCAGTCGGTGCCGATGCCGATTGAGGCGGTTCTTAACAGGCTGGACAGCAAGAAGGCGCCTCCCGAGGTTCAGGAAGCTGCTGCCAAAGGCGTTGTTCGGAGATTGCTGCCCACACACATCTCCAGCTTCCAGTTCAACATCATCCCCAAGGTCTCCTGATTGCTTGTTAGGACGGTGTTGTTATCTTGATAATGCGAGTATGGTAGGATATGGATGATCATGCTCCATCCACTGACACACGCTAGGTGAAGTAATGGATTGGCAGACAGTGAGTGATGGCAACAGCGTGTTTCGTTCCCTTTGTCTAAGAGGAAGAATCCGAAGAAAAGACTTGGAAGATTATTGAGGAGAGACGATGCAAGCAGCCTATTTTATTACAATGCCGCCAACCGAATCTTTTAAGAAGTTTAACAAACGGACAAGTGGTGATTTATAGATGTTCGAGAATAATTACTTATTGGGCCATGCGTATTAGTTGTTTTATTAAAAAAACTATCTCTCTTTGTACATGTGTTCCTTTTCTCATTTTGTGGTTTTTGTTATATTGGTTTGTCATTCATGCATTGATAATTTCAGGTTGTTTGTGGTGGTGATAGCTGCTTTAGAATGAGCAATTATAACAACTCAAGGGACAACGATGGCCCGGAAATTATGTATGTTTACTCTCTTAATGTCTGAAATTGGAAGCCTGAATAATGAATTCTAGAATTGCTTGCCTCTATGTTTCATTCTTTGAATCATCTTGTAGATTTTCCCAAAATCATTAAAGATCAACAGTCTCATGACTTAACTATCCCTTAAATAAGATAGTTTTGGATTTGACTTCTCTTGAGGTTATATGACCCCTCATTGTGGTTAATCGTGTAAAATCTGTAAGTCCAGTTTTAATATACAATGCTAGGGAAATTTTAAGTAATCATTTTTCACTCTTTTAAAATGATTTGGGTCAATGCACCTGTCTGTGCAATGGAAAAAGAGTGTGGATTATTGATGTGACGAATCCCTATTCTGTAGTTCAGCCTAGGGTACAACTCCCTTGGATCCTGCGTGCATGCTCTAGTGAGTGGAATGGTGGTGTCAGAAGCTCTAGAGCTCATGGTTGCTGCCAGAAACCAAAGATGAATGTGGAATTGGTAATTCAAGCTCAGTGGATTCTATAATCCACTGAAGCTAGAACAGGCTTCTTATTTTATTTATTATCTTATTTATAAGTTTTTGAGTTTGTTATAGGTGTAGAAGGGAGCTGAGTTGCACTAACACAGACCTCCTGCACACCCTCACATTGAGTTTATGAAGAGCTTGAAGGTAGAAGATGTTGAACAGTATCATTTCTCACCTTTCCACCCTAATGACTTCAATAGTCATTAATTGGATGTAATCAGGTTGTTCCTGGAACATAGATTAGTATGCCTGGTGGGGGTTGTCCATAGACTGCCTAGAAGGGTGTGATTCCTATAGAGGTATGGTAGGTGGTGTTTTTCTTTTTAAAAGCTTAAAGTTTGTTCTTATTAGATAAGAAAAACTAGATACAAGGCACGTTGACACAAAGTGAATGCAAAACACCTCCCCATTTTGTAAGGGTTACAATAAAATCTATCACAAGAGTCCCTCCCACAATTATGATAGGTGATGTTTAACCAAAATTCTCCCCCTTTCCAAAATTCTGTCCACAGGGGTACCATCCCTTTTGCTGCTTGTGGCAAAAGCATCTCAAGTAACCCTTTAGGCAATGATCGACCACCTTTGATTGGCCATCAGTTTGAGGTTGACAGGTTGTTGACATTATGTTCCCCTGTAAATGGAAAAGCTCTTGGAAAAATAGATTAGTGAAGTTGGGTTTAGGGTCATTGACTATAGTGAGTTGGAAGTCATGTCGGAGGAAATAATGTATTAGGGTTTTTAGGTGTGTATAAGTTTAGTCCCATATTGCTTACAAGTGTTTTGTCTTCTTTGTGTAGTATATAGGGGGCTTATGTTGCTTATAAATAACAATCTATTTTAACCCATCTCTTATGCTTCAACATGATATGAAAACATAAATTTTAAGAGTTCAAAAGAAAAAAAAACTTAGGTAAGGAGGAAAGAAACTCTGGTTGTCATACTCTTCCTAATTACCATGGCTGCTGACACCTCTCCTCTTGTGTCCAAGTTGTTCTCACCACTTCTATCACCATTCCACCGAAAGACTGTCACCACCTTGTTCATTGCCCAACCACTACAATCATTGGTCCTATCTAGGCCATTGTCATCACCCCTTGGTGTTGAACAGCCCTCTCTACCATTGATGCCTTTTCTCTCTTGTCTCCACTTCCATCAGCCACCCTCTTCTTGTCTCGTTTCTCATTGCTGTAACTCCTCTTCTCTTCTTCTGGATGCAGTTCCAAACCCTCTCAATGTGTTCACTCCTTGTTCTCTTACATGGTCCCAACACACTCTTGCATCTATTTTGCATCCATTGTAGGGTGTGACTGGCACTTCTATCTGCTGGATCTGGTGCTATACTAGACATTGCCATATGCTGTTGGTGGTTTTGGCCCTTTTGTCCATTGGCTGTATTGTTGTCATTTATCTTCACTATTGTCTTAGTGAGTTCCACAGCAACTTGGGAAGCTGTGCGTGGGTGTTTGAGAACTGAGCAGTAGACATGCTTTGTTAATTGATCTACCATCGCAAGGATGACTATCCCTGTGAATTAGGAAAACCCCCTATGAAATCCATAGCTATGTCCTTGCATGCTTGCCGTGGAATTGGGAGAGGTTGTGACAGACTAGCAACCAGCAGATGAAGTAGCTTCATACTCACATCTCTTGCAGGTGTCACAATCTGAGATTTTGGCCTAACCCCTTTGGTCATATGCTTCCTGTAAACACAGCCACATAACTATTGTAATGTCTTTTGAGACCTTGAGTGTCCTGTTGGAGTTGAACACATCTCCTTGATCACCCTTCAACTCATGAGAGAATTTTCTATCAAGAGAAGCTGAGTTTACAGTACAAGAGCCGTTCCCTCCTGGTACTCCCCTTGATTTAACAGAACTTCTCCTTAGAAGATGCAAAACCTCCAAATGATTTAAATGATCCTTCCATGTGTGGCTTTAGATGTGGATATCATCAAAGAAAATAGCATGAATCTCCTTAAATATCCCTTGGATACATCTTTCATTATGTTTTGAGAGGTAGATGGGGCATTGGTGATCCCAAAGGACATCACCACAGACTTATAATGCCCTTCATGAGTTTGAAAAACTGTTTTTGGAATGTCATCGGTCATCACCAATTCCTTATGCATCTTAACTTGATGAGATCTTGTTCACAAATCCAGCTTAGTGTGGTATTTTTCTCCTTGTAACTCATCTAACAAATCATCAATCAAGGAAATGGGATAGTTATCCTTCACCGTTTCAGTATTTAAACTCTTGTAGTCTAAGCATATTCTCCATGACCCATCACTTTTTTTTTTATTAAAATCAAAGGAGATGGCCCACTTCCAGAGCTTCTTTCACCTGATCTTCAATTACTATACTGCAAGGTGTGTGGGATATAGGTTTTGATTCAGGCAAGAAACCAACAAATGGATGTGATGATCATAGCTTTTTCTAGGCAATGGAGTTTTGGGAACCTTAAACAAATGGATGAACTGGTTGAGCAATGCTGCTGCCATATCCCCTGAGAGTTGTGATAATTTCTCTGTAATCACCAGCATCTCTTCCTCCTCACTTTACAATCTCTCCATGTTAGAACCTCCATTGTAAAAATCTGTTTAGTCCCCCTGAGTTCCTTTGAGACTGGTTTAACTTCTACAGCCAACTCTGGAGGTGAATCTCCATTAAACCCGTTTTCCTACAGTCAAACCTTGAATTTTAACTAGAAGCTTTAAAATAAGGCATGGTACACAAAAAACCAATTAAATTTAATTTTTAGGTTTTTTTGATAATTGACATGTTATAAATAATACATATTCGTGTTCTCATGCATAGATAAAAATAGAGAACTCAGCAATTTTTATCTTGAAAGCACTCATCAATTAAATGGGGTTAATAGTCTAATCATTTGAAAATTGGAATCAAAGTATAAGTGCATGACTAAAATGAACATTCTTGCTTAGATCGTAACTTAAAAATCTATAAATCAAAGCTAAAATCAGAATATCAGAAAATAGGATAAAATCAGTAGGAAAATTCAAAGAGAACTAGAAAAAAATCTGAATATTATACCAAACTCTAGAAAAATATAACAAAATTCTTGGAAATTGAATTCAATTTAGATTTTCGAAAAAATGTATTATTAATTTCATTGGAAAATTATTTAAATTACGAAAATAGAGAGAAAACTAGATGAAAAACTGTAATATTTATTTCTTCAATATTCATGTTAGATCTATGTCATACAATTTAACACTGCAAGATCTATTCAAATTCATCTAGAAATGAAAAAATTCTTAAAAATATGTAAAAAATGTGAAAACATGTAACTAACCAAAATAACCTCAACTTGATGCTAGCATGGGCAAGGCCTTTTCAATTTCAGTTACAAACATTTTCAGAAATGAAAATTTGGAAAAAGCCGGAAAACATGAGAAGGTTTTCCAACATTCTCAGATTGATTGTGATATTTCCTCTAAACTCTCTTTTTGCTGAAGCTTGACAGGCTCTCCCATCAGATATCTTTGGCTATAGGTCAAAATTGAACTGATATAGTGTCATAGAAGATTTCCCACTTCCATTCCTTTCCCCCTTTAGTGGTCCACCACTACCATTCCAATGCCTGCATCATTCAAGTGGTATGCTGCCACCGAGACTTTGTGTTTCTCAGGCACACCTGGTGGAGAGAAAAATAAGTCTTTGTTTTGTAGAGCCACTCTTGTGGAGGATCTTTCCCATCATATTGGGGAAATTTGATTAACTGGAAGTAGATTTTGCCCTTTCCTCACTGCAGGAGGTCGTTTGGGTTTTCCCCACTTCTCTCTCTCTCTCTCTCTCTCCATCATACATACATACAAGCTTATCAGTCATTTTCATTCTCATCTCTCTTTCTCTCTATGTTAATAATTTAAAACGATCTGTTTTTAATAGTTATCACATTTGATTGTACAATGGTTTTGAATTAACAAGAATGTTGGTTCCAGGATAGAAGGCACTTCTGCCGTTGAACTTACATCTGGCTTCCATTGGTACCTTAAGTACTGGTGCCAGGCTCATGTTTCGTGGGACAAGACTGGTGGTATTCAGGCAGCTACAGTTCCTGAATCAGGTTGGCTACCCCGTATTCAAGAGGATATTATAATGATTAAACGTCCAGTGCCATGGAGCTATTATCAAAATGTTGTTACTTCAAGTTGTAAGAGAACAATATTCCTCTCTCTCTCTCTCTCTCTCTCCTGCTCTTCCTCTTCATAGTTAATCATTAATTCTCTAAGCTCCACCTTAGACATTAATGGAATTTCTTCTTAGTAAAAATCCCTTCCGTTTAGGAGTTTAATGAACTAGCCATTCATTGTTTGACCCACTAACACAAACATACTTGAGATAAGTTATATAACTGTATAATAGATTTTTTGCATCCATCATGCAGCTCCATGAATTTGTCACATGCACTGATACATATATGAACAAACATCTGTTGACATGGTTTCATTTAATATGGGAATATATTTAATGTTTATTTATTTTTAAATGATTTTTAACGAGATTTTTATTCATGGTCCTGCATTTATCTCATCCATGTCAAATGTAGCAATTGAAACATAATACTCACTTAGAAATTGTGGTGATTTTGTTTTGTAGTCTTCATCATTAGTGTTTCGTACAATTTAACAACTTATTTTGCTTACAGATGTGTATTATATTTCTTCAGATTCATTTGTTTGGTGGGATTGGAATAGATGGGAGAAAGAGATAGATTGGATGGCTCTTCAAGGAGTTAATTTGCCTCTTGCATTTACTGGGCAAGAGGCTGTGTGGAAGAAGGTCTTCAAGGTAGTTGAATTTGTTGTATTCCTGGTGTCATCTCATTGGTGCTGATTTTGTTTTTCACTTGGTGGTGCATGCTTTTTTATGTTACATCAGTGAGCATTTCATCCTTGTTAGAATATAGATTGGCCCATTAGGCCCACTTCTCTTGTGTATGTGTGTGTAACTAGGGTTTATGTTAATATGACATGATTATTTCCCTTAAGATGGTATCAGAGCTTTAAAAAGAATGAACCCTAGCCACCATTGCCCCTGACTCTAACGTGCGATTATCAGTTTCTTCTCTTTGATCACCGTCGATTCGTGTAGCTACTATTTTTTCTTCTCCCAAATTGTTGCAGATGGAGACAACGAAGGATAACTGGACTTCGAAGTTCACAGCAACTAGTGTGAAGCTCTCTCCCACCAACTATCACTTATGGGCGAGTGCATTTGAAAACTTCTTGGTTGCGCACATGAAAGAGAAACACTTGTGTAAAGATCCGTTAGAGATGAAAGTCGCCAAATAATTCTCTTGGTATGTCATCGACTGTGCTTTGTCAACTGGATCATCACTAGTGTGGACGAATCCATCGCATGTAACATTTCGCGCGTCTAGCCTATGAAGTGGATTTGGGAAATTCTCTAAGCAACATACGACAACAAGAACAACATTGCAAGGGTTTGTGAGGTGTACAAATCTTTGTTCTCCAATTGACAAGGTGAACATTCTCTCCTGGACTACTACGATGTCATTATAGCACTCAATGAGATCGACATCTATCAATCGATTGTTGCAGATCTTGCTACGCAACATTGGTACCATCAAGAACTTAGGGTTGCTATTTTTCTTGTTGGAATCCATCTAGACATTGCTAGTCAGATTTGTGGCCAAATCCTTGGAAGAGATGCAGTTCCATCTTTACAGACCACCCTCAACCAAGTCTTGCATGTTACACGTAAGGCTCCATCAGTGCCACTAGTAGTGATGTCCAACTCCTCAACCTTGTTCTCCACCAGTGTTGACTCTCGTAACAGCAACAACGAAGCTTCCAAAGGCCGTAGACGCTTAAATGGACAATCACGTGCCCCATGCGAATATTATGGAAAACGTGGGTACCCATCTAACAAATCCTGGGCCAAGTATGGACAGCCAACGCAGCCCCCCACTCTTGTAGCCTTTGTCGTTGATACTTCATCAGATACTTCCTCCTCTTCCACCTTTTCCAAAATAGTTACCATGTCTCAACAAAATTATGATGAGTATGTGCTATTGAAGGCCAATCAAAGCTTCAATGTCAACATTGCTCATGCATTCTTTTTTGGTATAGCTTCTTCCATATTTGCTCCTAAACATGCTTGGATTATTGATTCAGGGGCCTTTGAACATATGTCTGGAGCTAAATCCCTTTTTACCCACCTTTCCCAACTCCCTTATCTTTGATCGGTTGCTATTGCAGACGATCGAAGTCATACAGTTTATGATAACAGCAATGTTACACCTACTTTGCAAATTACCCTTGATAAAGTTTTATATGTTTTTGACTTTTCCATTACTTTGCTATCCATTAGTATCATCACTAAGCAATTTTTTTGTTGTGTTACCTTTTTCCCCTTTCATTGTATCTTTCAGGACTTGCAAATGGGGAGGATTGGTTTGGGGCATGAACGAGGCCATGGTGTCTATGTGCTAACCAAAGATGAAATGCCTCAAAGGTTGGTATCTATGACAACATTTGGTGATTCATCTCTTTTATGGCATTGTCGACATGGACATCCATCCCCTTGTAAGCCTCAAGCTGCACTTCCTTGGATTATTGTGTCTTTTATTTCTTGTTAGTCTTGTACTTTGGGTAAGCATTTTCATGCTACCTATAAGATTTGTGAGTCGTCGTCGTCCTCCACCTTATTGGAGATTGTCTATTGTGATATTTTGGGTCCGTCGTGTCAATCTTCTATTTCTAGTCACAATTATTACATTGTCTTTGTAGATAAATACTCCAGAGTCTATTGAGTGTATCTTTAGAAAGATCAAAAACACATCATTAATGATATTCACACTTTTTTTAATGAAATTCAAAATCAATTTATTATTATTCCTAAAATATTTTGCACTGATAATGTTTTGTAATTTCTACAATGTGATGTTTAATCTTTTTGTGCCGATCATAGCATTTTACATCAAACTACTTGTCCCCACATCTCTCAGCAAAATGAGATTGCTAAGTGCAAGCATCACCATTTCCTTGATATGGCTCACACTCTTCTTGTTGAGATACGTGTCTTGCACTACTTATAGTCTAATACTATTCTTACTGTCTTTTATCTCATTAATCGTATGCCCTCTTCTGCTCTTGGTAGGGAAATCTCCTTTTGTTAGTTGTTTCCTGACAAAGAATTCTTCACCTTTCTTTCTTGTGTCTTTAGGTATACTGTCTTTGTCAAGAACCTTTTTTCGATCTTGATAAGCTTACACTTCGTTCTCTAAAATGTGTCTTTGTTGGCTATTCTTGTACTAAAAAAGGATATCGATACTATCATCCTCCCACGCGTTGCTATATTACTTCCATGGATGTTCACTTTCTTGAGGATACATCGTACTTTGGGGTCCTTGTCCTTGTTTGTTGAGTATCTCTCCTACCATTGTCTCTTCTAGATCATCAAGTGTTCCCACTCCAACTACTCCTTTGTAGGTTTATCAATGATGATAGCACATTACCATGGCTCCTTGTTGTTGAGACAAACTCATCACCCCCTGTAGATCCGCATCACTCTGATCATGACCTACCTATTGCTCACTGGAATGGTAAATGCTTATCCATTGCTCATCTTATTTTTAACTTTGTTTCTTATGATTTCCTTAGGCCTCACATCGCCAATTTACTTTTATCCTTATTCTCGGAATCTACTCCCAAAAATGTTCATGAAGCACTCACTATTCCACATTGGAAGGTTGTTTTGGATGAAGAAATGGAGGCGTTGATTAGTTGTGGCACTTAGAACTTGATACCTCACCTTACCTATGCCTCTATGGTCAGTTGTCGTTGGGTTTTCACTATTAAAAGGAAGCCCAATGGCTCTATCAATCACCAAATGGCTTAGTTGGTTGCTCGTGGATTCACATAGTCATATGGTGTAGACTATGCTGAGACTTTCTACTCGGTTGCCCGACTCAATTCCATCCATATCTTGCTTTCTATTGCAATTAATCAAAGGTAGTCTCTTTCTTAGTTGGATGTTCGTAATGTCTTCCTATACAGTGATTTTGATGAGAAAGTCTTTATGAAGCAACCTTTGGGGTTTGTTGCTTTGGGTGAGAACACAATTTGTCTTTTACGAAAGACCATTTACGAACTTAAGCAAATTTTAAGGGCATGGTTTGCTAAGTTCAGCTCTATGATATTGCAACACAACTTCAAGAAGTGCATTGTAGATCCATCTATCTTTGTGCATAAGAGCACGATTGGCTATGCCATTCTAGCAGTGTATGTTAATGATATTATCTTGATCGGTTGTGATAAGACAGACATTCTCAAGAATAAGGATTTCTTGGCACAACATTTCTCTATCAAGGATATGGGAAATCTCATGTACTTTCTTGGAATAGAATTTGCATACAAGAATGTCTAGTTACTACTTTCTCAAAGAAAATATGTACTTGGCATGTTGGAGGAGACAAGACTCTTAAGATGCAAGCTTGAGCCTACTCAAGTAGAGTTGAATCCTCCATTTTGGGACAGTGATTCAGAACTCTATCTAAATGTTGGACAACACCAGAGACTCATTGACAAGCTTATCTATTTTACAGTTACTAGACTAGACATTGCTTACATTGTTAGGGTTCTTATATTTGTAGGAACCTAGACAAGTGCATTGGAATGGAGTCATACGAATCTTATCCTACATCAAAGGAAGTCTAGGGAAAGGGCTTATCTACTCTAGACATGGTCATCTACTAGTTAAAGCCTACTTTGACTTTGGATATGGTGGTGATAGTTGTAGGAAGTCCACTTCCAGTTATTGCACTTATGTTGAGGGAAATTTAGTAACTTGGCAAAGTAAAAAGCAAAATGTCATCTCAAAGTCTAGTGTTGAAGCGGAATATAGATTTATGTCTTAGACCACCAGTGAGATAGTATGGATCAAAAATTTATTGTCAAAATGGGGAATAGATGCTCCACAACATATGCATATGCACTGTGATAATCAGATAATCATTTGTATTGCTAGCAGTGAGTCCTTTCAGAAGTGGATGAAGTACATTGAAATTGATTACTATTATGTTTGAGAGCAAGTTGAAAATGGGATCATTGCCTTGCCCTACACTAGATCTTCCGAAGAGATCGCAAACATCTTTACTAAAGCATTGAGAATTAGTTTGTTCAGTGATTCATGTAACAAG
This sequence comes from Amphibolis antarctica, assembly GCA_024699675.1. NCBI lineage: Eukaryota > Viridiplantae > Streptophyta > Magnoliopsida > Alismatales > Cymodoceaceae > Amphibolis > Amphibolis antarctica. Next base: position 42,484 of record JAMKPZ010000751.1, read on the forward strand.
TTAGGCCTTGTAGATATATATGCTCCAACTTGAAGGAGAGTGTTAGAATATGGTTAGAATATAGCTTGGCCCATTAGGCCCACTTCTCTTGTATATATGTGTGTGTGTAACTAGGGTTTATGTTAATATGGCATGATTATTTCCCTTAAGAATCCTGATTTTGGGAGTTGATTATGCTTTTCCATTAAAAGAAATACAATATAAAAAGAAATATAGTAAAAAAGATATGGCTTTTGAAGATACCATAGTTTGATTGCTGAATCTTTCTAGTATCTCTGAAGAGTTTGTAATTGATATTCCATCCATCAGCTAATCCGTTCATCCTCAAATAGATCTAGATCCTCTTAAACTGAATGGGAATTGCTTGAACCACCTCTTGAAATCCTCATTATTTGCAAAATATTTCATTTAGCTAATTAGTCCCATTGTCAGTCCACTAACACTGACAAATTTTATCCCTCATTGTCATCACAATTGCCAAACACTGACTTTCTGTCGTATCCATTAAAGTTTGATTTGTTTATGATTCTGGGCATCTTTTGAGAGTGAGCTTTTTGTAGAAAGTTCAAAAGCTTAGACAAATGCCCCAAATGTACCTGGTTTATCAGCTTTTCCACTTTTTCTTTTTAGTTTAAATGTTTCTTCAAAAACCAAAACTTTAGAAGCTTGAAAGTATTTCTTTTGAAGCTTCTAATATCATGATTTTTGTAAGAAACTAAAGGATCTCTTGGAAGATTATTATTCAAGTTGTATTTTTGTTGCTGCTTATGAACTTCTAAGACCTCTCTTCTCATAAGCTAATTCATTAAAGACCCAACTTTTTGAAAAGCTTGGGTTCTCAAAAGCCTCATCAAACTGGGCCTAAGTCTCAACTTTTTTTTTGAGTGGCAACAAAGGATAAATTTATTAAAATAGGTAAAATCAAGTATTCTACACAAATCATTGGCTAGCTGAAAACAAATCAAGACAACTCCTTTAAAAGTTTCCAAGGAGAAACCCACTAGGCACAAAGAACAAAGGAAAACTAAAACAAGAAAGAAAAAGAAGCAAGGGTCAGTGCTAGATCAAGACATTATACCCAAGCAACATCAGATGGTAACTAATGCATGGAGCCACACTTGAACCTTAGCATCATCACATTTACCTTGTGATCGCCACATTCTGGACTACTACACTACAGAATTTGTAGCCTTCACCCAAAAATGCTCACTGTTGTGTTGGACATGTCATATTACCAATAATACATTAATAGCAGTTATAAAAATGCATAAAAATATCATAAACAGTAACTCTCCATAACATAGGCCTTTTCTCCTTGTCAAAAGTGCTTAGCCTTATACCATGTGGTAGAGAGCTCTCCTCACCTCTTCATTCCTAAGGTTAGAGTGTCTTCATTTTCACATAGAGGATGAGCCTGACTTTGGATCTGGCATGTAGGAGAGTTGGATTGATTGAGCTCAATTCATGAGCAAATTTACCCCTGTGAGTCCATCAAATTCTCTGTTTTGTCTCACATTTTCTGACACTAATTGAGTAAACTAACTGAATTTTCATGGATACTAACCCTGTGACATTTTCTTCCTCTTGATTCATGCACATGATTTGGTTACAACTTACAAGGATGGTGAGCTTTAGGGTCTGGTCTTGGAAAATAGATGGGAATTCACTTGACATATAATAATTTTGTAACAACAACAATTTGAATCATTATCTTACCACATGGTGTCAACTACCTCCTTTTCTTTTGTGTATTTCTCTCTATGGTTACATCTTTGGTTAAATTACACAAATTTAAATTTTTCTCATAATTTCTAACCAAGTAGTTTTAGGTGTTCCTTTACTTCTTTTAGTTTCTTTTGAATTAATTAATTCTCTTCTTTTATTTGGTATATCTTTTTTCCTTCCAAGATATTACAAAACCATTAAAAGTTAATTTTCTCTTATCTTATTTTTAATTGGTGCAACTGCTATTTTATTTCTAATAAAATCTTTTTTTTAGTTTATCTCTTATAATATTATCACTCATCAATTTATTCGTATCCTTACAAGTTACAACACTAATTTTGTGCATATGATTACATTTTATAGTTTTGCATTCTAAGTCATGAAGTAGAATTGAGTGACAGTTTTATAAAATTTTCCTTTATAGTCATATATAAAAATTTTGTGTAAAAGGAAAATTTAGTATGAGGTTTTTGCCAATATGGGCTTAGGAAGGTTTTAGTTGTATGTAGCCTTTCTTACAAGTGGGGAGACTATTTTCTATGATTTGAATCCATGACCTTGAGGTCACTATGGAGCTATCTTACCATTGTGACAAGACTCACCTCATATATAAAATTCCGAGCAATATTTGTGTTGATTTCACTATGGAGCTATCTTACCATTGTGACAAGACTCACCTCATATATAAAATTCCGAGCAATATTTGTGTTGATTTTCTTTTGCAGGTGGGAAAAACTAGGTTATCCTGAAATTAATCTTCTGTAGAAACCATTATAGTCTATAATGATTTGTTGGTTATCAAACTGAAACATTGAGGGAAGCGGGTGCATTATACTGGTTATTGTTTAATTTAAATTTGCTGTATTAATTTCAGGGTTATGACATTAGTGAGCAAGATCTCAATGATTTCTTTGGTGGACCATCCTTTCTTGCATGGGCACGTATGGGGAATCTTCATGGGTAGGCAATAAAGGCTGTGTAAGCTTCATACTCTGCATATGTTCTCTAATTTATCCTAATGCAATTCAATGGAAATTAATATGATTTTAAAAAAATAAAAAAATAAAAAAATGATTTATCTCTGTACACCGTATTGTACATTTGGAAAAATCACATAACATCTTCATTCACAACTATTATTTTGATCATTTTCATGGCTGGAATGAGAAGTTAATACTAGCCTTGCATGGTAAGCTTTCACAATAAATTTGATGTAAGAAGTGACAAGGATGAAAGATATCCTAACCATGGATGCTTGTCTAGTGGTGGTAGAGGCTGTCATGGTTCCTCATCTCTAGAAGTACATGTTCTCCCTTCATCTTGCCAAAGATCGGACATCATGGTGAGTGCTAGTGGTGAAAAACATCATTAGGAGAGAGGAGGAATGCTGGAAGCCCAATCAATGTCTCTGTGCTGTTTGGGCTTTGGACTACACTTGGGAATGCTGAGATCCTGTCTGATGTAGATGATGTAGAACTAGACATAAGAAGAGTGATTGTCATGGAGAATAAATGAGGTCTACCAGCCAACCAACATAGCTGGACTGTATGTGTATACCAATTGAGCTTATTGACCAAAGTGGGAGGTGGTTTGGATTCTAGAATCCAGCCACCTACAGAAATGGTTAAGCTAGATTCCTGGCATGCTTCATGAAACCCAAGCAAAGCAATTGAATCATTAGTTGAATGGGAGATCAAGTCTCAAGTTTTCTTGGTGGCACAAAGCAATGGTAAATGGAGAGCCATTGATAAGGTTTCCAAACTCCTCTTGGGCAGCTGACCAGTCAAAGAAGAATACTTGATCATCATGAATGGGAATGTTAATGGAAACAGTGGTAGAGATGAGCAGGAAGATATGACTAAGGCTAAAGGGATACCCCTTGACTCATGAGGGGTCTATACATTTCAATCCATGGTGTGATTTTTGTTGAAAGTGGTCTCATATATCAACAAAACTCAGATGAGTAGTTAAAAAGATTTTCATTATGTTATAAGTTCAGTTTTCATTAGTAAAATATCCAATATGGGACTATCATCTAACATTCCCTTGTACATGTACAACACGTGTTTTTTTACTTTTAGTGAGAGGTGGGGTCTACAACCTGGTGTTCTGATACTATGTTGAAAGTGATCTTATATATCAACAAAATTCAGCTGAGCAGTTAAAGAGATTTCCATTATGTTATAAATTCAATCTTTATCGATAAGATATCTGATGTAAGACTATCATCTAACAGTTTCTTTAAGATGCTAAGGATGGTTAATAGGGACTGGAATAAGCACCAAGCTTTTCAGAGGCCATAATCTACATTGAATTATTTGGAGAGATGACATGTACCCAAATCAGTAAGAGTGGTCCAAGGAAAAGAAACCCATAGTTAAGGTGTCAAGGCACCCTGGTTGTATATATCTACTGATTTATAGTTATGTTCAATATGGTAACTGCACTCATAAAAAACGTGTTTAAACAAGATCTTGGACTTCACATGTAAAAAGTATTTTTTGATACATTTGCACTTTTTTTAATAAACGTGGAGAAATAGGAAGATAGATAAGAGAGAGTTGTATTACTAATAAAGCATATGACCTCAATATATAGAGGTTACACAAGAAGGACAAAAATACCATAAGCAATGTGGGACTACACCGACATCTTGCAACATAAAACCTTAACTTTCAAGTTGGAGAATCCAACTTGAAAGAGATTAACCTAATAGATCAAAAATAAAAAAGTTAAACTCTAACATAACAAACTTATATTTTTTGCTTCTAAAAATAATGGACCCAAATTCTTTTTTT